>VXBW01005208.1:89118-201494 GCA_013400375.1 Thinocorus orbignyianus | reverse complement strand
TTTTTTTTTTTTTACACAAGGTAAGTGTGAGTCTGTGTTTATGCAAGATCATGACTCTTGAATGCTACAGCAATATTAAAGTTGTAATCATAATGGTAGGAAGAAATACTACCCCCTGACAAAGGGCATTATCAGGCCTCAAAAATGCAAGAAGAGCTATAACACAATGATGTATTTACTTAATTTTCTCTTGGATGGTACTGAATATGTTCATAAAATCAAGAGATTGCTTTTCAGATTCGTGGAGCATTCATAACTTCTATTGACTTCAAATAGAAGTCCTTAACTCTTCAGAAAGGAGAGGATATCATGTGAAATTCCCTTGTGAATTTTCATGCTAAAACTAGTGCTAAATGAGATAAACCCATTGTTAATTAGCACTAATTCGTCTTACAATATCTGGATGTATTATGGAACAGAGCTGCAGAACATTACTGGGACCCAGATCAAATCAGATTTGCCTCATACTTACAGCTTCAGGATGTAAGACTTTCAGAACATCAAAGTATAAAGGGAGCTGAGTGAGATTTGACCCTCTATCTTACGAGAACATATTATTTAAAAGTTTGGTAAGACAGGAAAAATGTCAAGGTAATCAATATTCAAACCATATATACTTTAGTCTTTGGACTAAAGTCTTTGTAAGTCTTTGGAAAGGAAGAGCAGCTCATTGTTAGCTTTCTCACCTTAATTTAATGAACTTAAGAAAAAGTTAGAAGATTTTTCCAAGTATACAGAGTAAAACATATTTAGAATAAAATGAAGACTACTGCAATAAAAAAGAATAATCTTGTTAAACCAAGTAGATTTTTTTTCCCCCAAGCAATAAGAGAAACAATAGCATTATGACTGGAATTAATCACTGAGTGTATTTCTGAAGAAATAGCCTTTAATAGAGAGGCATTATTTTGCATCTGCTTTATGTTCTGTCCACTGGAAATTTCACGGGCGGTTTTGTTGTGCATGTAATCTAATGACGTGTTGGTAGTTTGTATCTATAGCTTCAGTCAGGCTGCTTTTGCATCTACTGGCACAGTGAGGTGTCAGCCAAGAAGTCTCTAACAAGACATGTTCTACCAATGTGACAACTGAAACAGCACTCTGCAGATCAGATATATTTTGTGGATTATCTTATTTTACTGAAACTCCAATTAAGTCCCAAATGTCTAGTTCTGTGCATTTCATTTTAATTGCTGATAGTCTAGATACTTACAGGCGAGTATAATCACTCTTTCATAATCAGTCTCATCTTTCATATACTCATATACTGTCAGTCCAGTGGTCCTTTCTCTCCTGTTTTTATTTCTGTTGGGTAGCAGGAATGGCTTTCTGAAGAAATTTGTCTTCAGTGGCAGCTAAGCTTTTATTTTACACTCTCTAGAACGCTGTTAGGAATTACTGTCTTTCATTGTATAAAAGTAGTACAAGAAGAATAAATGTTGACTTCAGCAAAAGGCAAAAATCTGTAATCATAAAGATGCACGCACTCCAGAGTGTCTGAATAAAAGTGGAGATTACTACAGTGCTTTAGTGGCTGTAAAACTTAGGGATGTGATTTTCCTGGCTATTATAATTACGTAATTATGAAATAGAGTATGATCTTTGAAGTTTTTTTCTTAGGGGATGATTAATATTTAAGCATATTTTCTTTACAGAACCTTGTGAAAAAATACTTTGATGATTTTGACAGTGGAGATTTCAACTAGTAGACTGATACTTGTTTCATTCTGCTTTTAAAACAAATATTTGAATATAGGGAATTAGGCAGACATACAGTCATTAAATTAGACTGGTGGTTTTTTGAAATAATTTATACCATTAGCATTTTGTAGGAATCTGTTAAGTCTGCAACTTGAATTCAACTGGAACTCGAGACAAAATGACTCCAGTGATGCAAACTGACTCCAGTGATTCACATCTATTGTATCAAATGCATACAAAGTTTTATTCCCATTTAATAGATTAAAAGATGTTATATTTTGTGGGAACAACATGAAAATTTCACAGTGAAGGAGGTTTTTGTTGGGCTTTTTGTTGGTGTTGTTTGAATGTTTTGTTTTTGTTTTGTTGGGTTTTTTTGGTTGTTTTTTTGTTTTGTTTTGGTTTTGGGGTTTTTTGTTTGTTTTGTTTTGTTTGTTTGCTTGTTTTTAATCTTATCTATTTAGGATTAAATTTACAATGCGAACTAAAAAGTACTTGACTACCTTTACATTTCAATATAATTTCAGTGCAAAAGTTTTATAGGTCTTTCATAATAGAAGTGTTGTACCAGAAATAGTCCTTCCTGGGCTTGATAAGAAAGCCTTATCAAGCTAACAGCGAGTACACAAGAGTAGAGTTGCAAATTACAAATATGGACATCCTGATATCCTCAGCCTAACTGCCATTGATATTTCATGCCTTATTGCCTAAAAATGCTTGTTGTTCCCTAACTGATCTTTTTTTTACTACCTTAGAGATTAAGCACCCTGTTAAGGTGTGCCTCTGTGCACACGTTGGAATAGTCATTCAATTTTCCCAGCCTAAGTATGGTCTTATGGCTTAATTAAAAATCCTTCAGAATACAACCTCTGGTCTTGTAAACCAAACTTCTCACACCTTGCAGACTCATTAGATGCTATGAACCTTGCCAGTAGAAGAGTGTTTCTGTAAACTTATAGGCATCCTTGCACATATTTTGCCTTATAACATCAGTAGTAATAACACTCCTTACATGACAACAGGGAATGTTATACTTTTAGAAACCCAGCAGAATCCACAGAGAAGATTTTTCTTGTAGAAGTTTATGATGAAAGGGTCTATTAATTTTATTATGATATGGGTAGTGAATAATGTTAAGAATGATGAAGTAACATCTGAAAAAATCATGGGAATGCTAGATCTTGTCCTGCAAAGTCCTGCTTTCCTTTCCTTTCCTTTATTTCCTAATTTGGTCAGAAAGTTGAGACTTCCTCAGAATTAGATCCTTGTCAAATCCTTGAAATCCTTGTCTGTACACAGACAATGAAAAACCATGTAATAATTTGAATTACAAAAAACGTGTAATATATGTATACATATTGTGAACCTCTATTATGTCCCTAGCAGAAGTATTCACGAGCAAGGTGAAAATAGAAGCATTTTGATAGCTTTCACTTATAGCCATATGTTTCTGATATATGTTAGAAATGCTATTACAGGTGTAATGTTCTCAAAATTCAAAAGTCTATGGCACATGTTTATCATCATGCAGTGGAAATAGATTGCTCCCTAGAGAACTGGTGGTGACAACCTACAAATCATTTGTGCTTGTTCAAACAATGTGTTAGGAAGAAAGGATTGTGGGAGATCATATGAATCATAGTTCATATCTTCACCATAAATGAATTGCAATTGTGTTGGGAAAATATTGAGTCAGATACATGTTGTGAAAGGTGTTCTGATTTTACACTCTGCAGCCAGAGCCATTGGCTGCTGCAAATCACTGACCAGTTTAAAGATCTACAAATCAATGTCAGAACCTATAATTAATCTCACTATCCTAAAAGTGAGCTGACAATTTCTTCTGGAAGGAGTTATATCCTCCAAGGTAGCCTGGTAGTAATACTGACATAGGGAATTACTGATTCAGACTGACAGTCATGCCTGGAAAGGTCATCCAGGTTTCTAATGACTAAATGCCTTATTCATAACAAAATATTTATCTTATTTTCATGCAATTAGGGAATGTAGGTTAAAAACGTGCTTCCTGGTGTAACTCCATGGACTTTGACTGGACATACACTGAAGATGAATTTGGTTCTTACAAATTTACTGGAACTGTAGCTGTTTGATCTAGATGAATCATGCTTTATACATATTTAGTAATCATTGCAGGAGTGCATGCATCCAACTTATTTGTTAGTTTTCAGAAAAATTGTCTAATATTTAATCTTCCTCAGAGGGCAGTTTCGCATTTTCTGTATATGTGGTACTAAGTAAGAAGCTAAATACTGCAGTCAAAATGTCCCTAACAGAAACATGCTAAATTAAAAAGAAAAGGATAGATTTATGGCAGTGATGTCGGTTAGTGGCACCACTCTGCAGGAAGGCAGCACATCTGTGTCTGAAAGAGTAAAAGAACTTGAAATCAAGTTAATGATCCATATAATATAAAGCAAATCCCAGAGGTCTAATGATGCAGCTTTTTAGCTCTTATATTGCACTTCTCATTAGTAGTAGATGAGAAAGGAGGTAAGTATTGGATGGAGCACCTCTCCTGTGCGGACAGGCTGAGGGAGTTGAGGTTGTTCAGCCTGGAGAAGAGAAGGCTCTGGAGAGAGTTTCTTGTGGCCTTCCACCAGTACTTCAGTACTTTCGCTATTTCAAGGGTCCTAGGAAAGGTGGGGACAAACTGTTTAGGAGGGCCTGTTGTGATAGAACAAGGGTTAATGACTTTAAACTAAAAAAGGGTAGATTTAGGTGAGATATGGGGAAGAAATATTTTACATTGAGGGTGATGGAACACTGGAACAGATTGCCCATCTCTGATAGGCCCATACCCTGATGGTAGTTGCCCCATCTTTGGAAACATTTAAGGTCAGCTTGGACGAGGCTCTGAGCAACTTGATCTAGTTGAAGATGTCCCTACTCATTGGAGGGCAGGTTGGACTAGATGGCTCTTAAAGGTCCCTTCCAATCAAAACTATTCTATGATTCTACAATCCTATGATTCTATGATTGTCATATTTTCACTTTATATGTGAGAAAAACAATAGTTTTCTTCATGTGACTCATCAGCAGAATAGAGACAAGAACCCAAGTCTGTTAAGTCTCCTCTAGTACACGAGCCAATAAACCACTTATTCAATTAAGTTTTTTAGGTTATTAACATGATTCAATCTTCATTAATATTCAGGAGGAAGCCTGCAGGCTGCCCTTCAGAAGTGCTTATGCAACAGCTGTTAGAACACATAAGCACCTTTTATATTGCTTGGTGTAAAAGCTAGTGCTCTTCATGGTCTCCTCTCGTATTCCATGCTGTGGGACATTGAGTAAGCTGCTTTGTGATTTCCAGATGATTCATTTAATTCCTTCAGTACTATCTTATGTGTTTCTCTCTTGCTTCATACAGTCTTGACATTTTGTGTTGGCAGCTGCAATGTAAATCCCACAGAAAAATCCAGCCATATAAATACAAGTCGTCTAACTGTAATGGAGTGTGCATTAAACCAGGTAAAAATTAAATGAGAGAAATTTTATGTTTATAATTTGATGAATTCATTTTTAGGCTAAATTCACTGAGGCAGCTTCTGATCTCAGTTGTGCTTATTTAGGTTACTGTAGCCTTTACTATGTAGCTTAATCTTCTCATCAGTGTGAGGGAGGAAGCCATGATACTCTTGTACATATGGTTTGTATTTATCTTCATACTATTGCTTATATTTCTGTGTCCAATGAATACAAACTGTATTTTACCAGTTAATAAGGTGGAGTGAAGTTTGTTTTTTCTAGCAGTTGTTTGATTTGACAGTTGCAATTCAGCACGCTTTTTAACGATCAGATAGAAAGCTTACCTATATGCTTAGGAATTTAATAAGTGAAACCATATGTAAGCCTTTTGAAATGCTCTTCAGTGCCAGTGTACAAGGAGGTGGTTTACCATCTGATCAGTCAGTCACATGTTCAGAAATTATACCAGTGGCATAAGGAATGGAAATAAAACTTAGAGACCAGTGAGGTCACAATCCCTTCCTGTATAGCACAGCAAGACTGAACCTGGAATAATACCTTCTGTTTTGGACAGCAGCAAAACAGGAATATAAAGATTAGTAGGAAATAGTTCATGGGAAAGCAGAAATACATTAAGTTGCATTTATAATATACTTGAAAAATACACAAGAGCTATGTACATAGCCAAAATATGGCTTACTGAGAGATTATACAAGAAATTTCAACCAACATTTTAGGAGAAAGAAAAACTGTTGAGAATGGTACTGTCAACAGGAGGTGTTGGTACAAGTCAGCAGCAGCACTGATGTTGCAAAAGGCAATGTGTATGCATGAGAGGTATGCAAACTCTGGCGTGAAGGAAGAGTCCACCCAGGGAGGTGGTTAGGCACCATCCCTGGAGGTATTCAAGAGAGGAGTTGACATGGTGCTTGGGGATATGGATTAGTGTTGGATGTTTTTTGTGTGGTGTGTTGGGTTTGCTAGTGTTGTGTTGTGTGGTGGTTTGTGGGGCTTTTTTGTTGTTGTTTTTTGGTGGTTTTTTTTTTTTTTGTGTGTGTGTGTGTAGTTGTTTTTTTTTTTGGTTTTTTTTTTTTTTTTGTTTTTTTTTTTTTTTTTTTTAATTCCCCCCCCATTGGTTGGCACAGATGATTGGTTGGACTAGATGATCTCAAAAGGTCCCTTCCAACCTAGGTGATTCTGTGATTCTGTGATTCATTACTGCAAGTTGCTGTGATTCCCTTCTGTTACAGAAGGTGACTGTAGAGTAAAGATTGGCGACAAACATTTGTCAGGGTTGAATAGTGACCACTAGTCAATGATTCTCAGACTCCTCAGTTGTGACTGCTGTTCTAGACAGGACAGAGAAGCTGCTTGGAGCCAAAAGTCTAGTTTTTCCTGGCAAGATGTTGGACTGATCATTTCATGCCGTACCTGACGAAGATGTCTTCTCTATCATATAGGTGTGTTGTTCTTGAGGAATCAAGCCAAATAATACGATGAGAACTGTCAGGAAAAAAAAAATGTTGCCTCGAAATAGTGGGAAAATACTATATTCCACTGGCTTACATGGTATTTACATAAGGGAAGGTGTTAAAGCCATTGTTATGCAATTTGCTGGGTGACTGAATCATGGGAGAGTGGAGTAGAAGCTCCTTGCATAAATGAAACTTAAAAAGAATTGAACAGACATTGAGCTTTCTACTGTCTAGCTGATCCGAATTACAGCTGTCCCATTGACCATTGATTTGCTTGAGAGTGTGGCTGTGAAGTTTTCAAGTTTACATGTCTTTACCCAACTACAGGCTGCAACTTTTGTGGTAGGCTGTGTATTATCTAAGAAAATAAAGCTAATAAATGCACTTACTGTGGTACCTGAGAAAGGGATAAATAGCATCCAAATTAGGAATACATTTATGCATCTTTACATTTTTTACATGGAATTTTTCTCAACCAGAGCACTGCTTTTGTTTCTCTGTTACTTTTCCATCCATCTGCTTGCTTATTGTGTCAGTTCAGTTTCTGTTTTTGTGATACTTTTTTGTTATGAGTACTGGGGTTTGTATTTCATCATTTTACTGAACATAGGGTGTTGGAGAACTTTTCTCAAGACAAATATGATTTTGAGTGAGATTTTTGCATTTCTTAGAGCACACTAAAGGTTCAGTGAGGTGCAATTTTGAACTGAGATGATAGTTACAGAAATCTAGAAGAGTCCAGACAGGATACTTTGAAAATGTTTTTAACAACTATACAAACTCCTAACAACAATATTTCACACTGTTGTCTTATGCCAATAGATACTACTTTTTGTAGAGAGAGTGCAAAGGAGTAAGTACTTTTTCCCAATTTAACCTCTAGAGAAGAATTCGGTTTCTCAGATTTTGTTAACACGTAGGAAATAAGAGGTTCTTTGGTAGAAATTAGGCTCATCGTATGATCTAGGATTATTAAAGACAATATTTCTCTGTATGAAAAATAGAGAATGGACACTGACTCAAGCATATTCATCATGAGATTGTCTTGAGTTATGTGTCTTCAGCAGTTGAAAAGATATTCTTTCCAACACTGCCAAATCACTTTATGTATGCAAGAAGAATATCTGTAGCATTAGCTTTTTGGCTATCGTCACAGCTCCTCCGCAGACATCTTTCATCACCACAGTTACCACTGAGAAATTTCCTAGGGTAAATAGGCCTGGGTTGTATAAAAGAGTAAATCCTAATGCTAAGTAGATTCTTTCAATTTTCTCTTCCCAGAAATGCTCAGTCTTGTCAGATCTCTAGAATAGACGGTTGCCATGATATTAGGTCTCCGAGATATATTGTATACTAAATAAGTTTTCCTAACTAAGTGTGTTCAGCTGCGTTCTATGAGATCTAAACTGTATTTGGTAAAACATCTACCTTTGTAATCAGTAAGTCCTTTCATGTCTCTGTATATGCATTTGTCTCTGCCTAAGAATGAAAGAGAGTTGGAGGAGGAAATTGAAAAGGCAGATAGAGAGGGTGAGCACACAGTTTTCTACCTTTTTGTATGTTTAAATTAAAAAGCTGTGATCTAGCCCAAACTGGCACTGAAATAGAATCTACATCTGATGTTAAATTTTCAGTCTCCAAATTGATCAAAGCCACTCAGATTTCAAAAATAATTTTTAAAAATCAGACAGAATTGTGTGGGATGTTTTTTTGTTTTAACTGTCTGAGGGTAAGCTTGTTATTCTTCTAGATCTAGGAATTATGCCCATCTGTAATCAGATTTAACGTTGGACTGTTACATGAAAACTGATGTTCACCATTACTTAGGGCAATTAATGAAGGATTTGCTGATGTTCTTTGATTGTTAATTGCATATAACTTTAACCATTGCTGACCATGCAATGGAGCTAACATACTAACCTTAAGTAATGGAGTCAATTATGAATGATTGCATTCCCTCATTTCTGATACAAGATCACAGTGCAGTATGACGACGTGAATCAGAAGCTGTTGGCTGCATTTTCCCCGAGAAAGTTTATTTGCTTAGTTAATCCCAGTGTAATTCTGAACTAAGAATATGATTTCCACTAGTATACTAAGATTTCCACTTTCTTCAGTCATGGGAGCAGTAGCCATGGCAGCCTATATGTAGGGTAAAAGATGTATCCAGTGAAATAAAAAAAGAAGAATGTCTTTGTGACCCTAGTAATAGTGCTGAAAAAAGAGACCAACTTTTGAATGCTTAAGATTTCATTTAGGTCACTGGAAATTGCGAGCCAGGTTGACTCAAAGTTAATAGGCTACAGTTCCACTTGGAATAAAGCGGTACCAAGTACTAGGAAGACATGCCTTTAGATACCTTGCTCTTGAATTACTTTGATTAAGGGAATCTCTTAGCCATCAGTACTAAATTATCTTTGATCTGAGGGTCTCATGGGATTAATGACTGCTTGCAGAAGCCAGCTGATGACTGACCTTTCAGTTCTTTCAGTCCGACTATCAACTAGACAGTTCCCCTTTTGCTCTCTAGAGTAGCATAGGTCAATTGCTCACAGACAATTCAGTTATCAGATGGAGTTTTATAATGACTTCTTAGTTAATATTTGTATAGCAGGGTAAGTGTGTTATGTCTGTGGCAAATGTTCCATGAATAGCGTCTCATCATTGATATCTGTTTTTTTATCTGGGTCAGTTAGTACAACCCACAAACAAAACCAGCCTGTACTGTTGAATTATTTTGTGCATTTTTCTTTGAGACAGCAGCTGTGGTGCATGTAAAAAGTAGCTGTATCACTTGGCGATGGTATGAGATGAGTAGGTGCACTGGGATTATAAACAGAGAAAGGATTTACCAAGTGAGGAGAATATCTATGAAGTATATATGCCCCTGGTATTGGTATCATATGCTTACAAGGCACAAAAGCATCCACTAGCTTCATACATAGGAATCTTTCGAGGGACTTGAAAGTGGCAGCCTCTCTGAATTAAGTTTAAAAAGAGTCTGAACTTTCTTTTGTTTCCTATGAAACCAATGATCTGCTTCATACTTTATACTAAAGCATGTACATAGGTGCTTTTCCCTCAGATAGCCTGAGTGCATGAAAGCAGAATTTTGCATTTCAGGAATTACTTATGCAAGAACATTAGGCACCTCACTTCTTCAGTTTCTGATGGTTTGCTACTCAATATCTACAGAAATATTCAAATAGTTGGGAGTAATGAGGAACATTTGATTCTCCATTAGTCCAGGATAATCACAATGAAAAGGGAAGTTATTTTTGGTTATGGCTCTCTGAATCAGTATAGCAGTTACCATTGACACGCAATAGGATATAATTCATAAGTAGTCTGTTAGGTTTCATGGATTAAGCAGAAATCCAAGCCAGCTTTCCTTTTGTTTATCTGTTTAACATTTTGAAAAAATTGGATGAAGTGGCACAAGTTCCATTTAGGTCAGTGTCTCCCTCCCCACAGAGACTGAAATACTGAGATTGGAAGCAGTAAATACTCTAGCAAGTGCATACAGACAAAATTCTGGCATAGGATGATTTGTTTGCAGAATCTCTTGTCCAGCCCAGGGACAGGAAAGCATGTGGAGTACTTGTGGCATCTAATGGGACAGAAGCCAGCCTTTCTTCAGTTGAACTCTGGTGTTACCTCTCAATACCAGGTCTATTAAGTTGCTTTTGCTGGAAGGAAGTTGTTGAGTAGCCTCTTAAAGTTGGAGCATATGTGTCTAGTCCCCATGCTGCCATATGCTAAATTTGAGGACCCCTGTAATTGTTGGCACATTGTGTTAGGCTGAATCAGTGGAACCTAGGAGGAGGAGAGTATGGAAACATTTTAGCAAGAAAAAAAAGATTTTGGGTCTGGGGTGAGAAGTGTGTTACTGCGAACATGTTAAATTACCTTTCTACATATAAGTTACCTGCTATTCTAGGGTGACAGTGGACCAAGAGTGACAAGCCAGCCAAGCACTCCTCGTGGAGAATATAGCTTCTACTAGGTGCAACCATAATCTGGATTCTTAAGAACCACACAGAACTGAGAATGTTTATTGCTCACATTTAGATAAAGTACTTTTTGTATGCTATTTATTTGTGCAGTCACTGAGAGGAATATCTTAAATTCCAGGTCGTGTGAGCTGGTTTCTAAGAAATTTTGTTTCTAAATTACTTGGCTGATTAGGGTGACAAGGGGGTTGACAAAAGAACCCTGGTTTTATCATCTCCATTTATTTAAGAAGAAAAAAAAGGGAATTTCATAAATTGCCCTTTTCACTGGGAATATTTCCTAGAGATATAAAAATATGCTTTTCTAGCTAACCAAAACATAATAATAGTAAAAATTAAAAAGCCACACTGGAAGCAGAGTAGCAGTGTGCATACAAAAAAAAAAAACCAAAAAAAAAAAAAAAAAAAAAAAAAAAAAAAAAAAAAAAAACAAAAAACCAAAAAAACCCCAAACCAACATTAAAAAGATTCCCAAACACAGCCTGGATGTACTGGATGTAGCTGGTATTTTTAGTGCATTAACAATTTCAACTTGAATGACCTGAGCTCTGAAAGTCATGTTTTATTTGAAGAATCAACACATTATTTGGTGTGATTGGTAGTATACTCACCAAGAGAGAAAAATCCAGGCATGAAAAGTAACTCACGTGCAGACCAAGATGACATGCATTTGAAGATATGAGTAGAAGTTTGTACTGCTTTCATGATGTATGCTCTAGGTCAATGCAACAATTTTGTCTCCTTAGCTTACATTTAGACAATAGTTTTGTGAAGCTTAACATTGTGTAATTAAGCAAATTTATATTATTACAAATATTACATTCACATATTTGCAATACTTTCTCATTCAAACACTTATGACTTTAGTTCTCCATCAACAAATTATTTAATGGACTTCATCAGTGTAGTTTATAAATCAGTTTGTCTATATTTTATATTGACAGCCATTAAGCGTTTTGAAAGGAAACCAGAATTGTAGCCCAATATCATTGAAACATTGAAAATGCTGGACAGTCTTTACCATATTGCTGTTGTATGTAGCATGCCATGAATTCAGGAGAAAATATATAGAATGGTATCAACTCAGGTTTAATTGCTTGCAGAAGCACTGGTCAAGATTTGTTATTCCAGTATTAAACTTTTATAATGGATAAATGGAGTGAGTTAGTTGAAAAATAGTAGATCTATAAATAATTTACATTCATATTTACTTTAGTAAATCCATCTGGGACAAATAGATTCATGATACAATATTTAGAAAGCAAACTGGATGAAACAGTTTTAGAACACTATCAGTACAACTGAAAATACTGTGCAATATACAGAACATTATTAACAGAACAGAATGCAGAAACATTAAATTGTGATTCTGTGCATGTGAGACGTTATGTGTTAATCTCCCCACTTTTTAAAATGTAGTTTTAATCTTAGACCAAATAATAGGTCACCTTGCTTTTCAACCAGTAGAGCTGAAGTAGTCCTTGCTTCCAAGTTGGTAAAAATATAGCAGCTATCTGGTAAGAGTCTAGGTACCACTAGAATGAAGAAGCCCATAGGTAGCTGTTGTTATTTGCTGCTGAATCTCAAAGCCCCATTATTTTTACCAAAATCTCTCTAGATAATCACTAGTTTTTTTAGTAAAACTTGTGTTCCAAAGGTTATTTTAAAAAGTTCAGTTTGTAACACTTCTAATTTTCTGCTGCAATGCCAAGTTCTTGCAAAAGCATTGATTTTAGTAGGACTAATTATTAGCTTAAATTGATATATGTGGTCCAAGGTGGTGCTGGAGCACAACCAAATTTATGCAAAGAGCATTTTCAGGTAAAAGTAGTTAAAAGTAGTTTGATTTCATTTATGTGGGATCTATTACCTACAGAATATGAAGCTTCCTTCCTTTCTGTTATATAGTATCTATCACATTGACAAATTGTGCATAGTCCTGGGATCGTCCTTATTTGGGGTAATGGCCCATTTTGCATCCTAAGTGTTACCTAGTACTTGTTCCTATCATGCGTGCCTCGTATACATAGTCCTAAAGAGTTAGTGCCACAGAGATGTGATGAGACAAATTGTTCAAAATACCTCTGCAGAGTCTGTCCAGAATATTACTGTGTTAGCCATTTGCAACTCATTGACTTATGAGTGAAGATCACTTCTTTGGCAGGGAATGTTTCTGCTGGTTATTAACTCGTCTTCTGAAGCACATCTCCCCTTCTATTGGGCCAGTGGTATGAACAACTGGAGTCAGTGTCATCCAAACTGTCTTCAAGGACTTCTGAAACAGATGGTCATCTGTGAGGAGCTGATGAGTAGGCTGTGAGAAGGCTTGAGTTTGGCACAAAATAGAAATATGCATATCAACTGGTATCACCTCAGTCAGTCACAATGATAATTCAAAACTGCTGTTTCTTTCTCCTCAAACAGACAATGATTATCTAGTTTTTGTTGAGAAAGTTAACTAATAGCCAGCTATTTTTCACATATCAGATATTATTTATTTTACTGTAAGAACACTGAAGGGAAAATGTGGACAAAGTGACCAATAACATCCTGGCTTCATTTTTCCTCAATCCAGGACACTTGTGTCAGAAATAGTGTGACCAGCAGGACTAGGAAAGTGATTGCACCTCTGTACTTGCAGCAGTGAGGCTGCACCTTGAGTACTGTGTTCAGTTTTGGGCCCCTCACTACAAGAAGGGCATTGAGGTGCTGGGGCGTGTCCAGAGATGGGCAACAAAGCCGGTGAAGGGTCTGGAGAACAAGTCTTATGGGGAGTGACTGAGGGAACTGGGGTTGTTCAGCCTGGAGAAAAGGAGACTGAGGGACCTTATTGCTCTCCACAGTTATCTGAAAGGAGGTTATATGAGAGGAGTGAGTTGGTCTCTTCTCTGAAATCACAGGCAATAGGACAAGAGGAAATGGCCTCAAGGTGTGCCAGGGGAGGTTTAAGTTGGGTATTAGGAAAAATTTCTTCACCAAAAGTATTACCAAGCATTGAACAGGCTGTCCAGGGAAGTGGTTGAGTTGCTACCCCTGGAGGTATTTGAAAGGCATGTAAATGTAATATTGAGGGACCTGGGTTAGCCGTGGAATTGACTGTGCTAGGTTAACGATTGGACTTGATGATCTTAAAGGTCTCTCCCAGCCAAAATGATTCTATGATTCTATGTTATGATTTGGGACCAAACAGGCAGGATGGAGACTGAATGAGTTTGGATACCAAAACACTTCTAGTCACACATATTCACTAAGAAGTGACACATCTTCCCTGCCCTGTAGAAGAGACAGCAGAGTCCAGGCGAGAAGCCGGGCAGGCCAACATCACAGCTTTTACTTCGGCCCCTGGGCAGCGCAGGGCCAGGGTGCAAGGCCATAGGTGGAGGCCCACCCCTCCCTTCAGGCACTGGCAGCCATCCCTGCTCCCCGGGGTCATGGATGGGCAGGGAGTGCTTGATTGTGGTCTGCTGGCAGCCCTGTGGTGCCTCATGATCAGCTGGCGCTTCTCTCCAGCTCTCCTTCTGGAAGGGTCTCCATACCTTGGCATTAACATGGCAATTAACAGGTTAGTTATTTGAAGGGGAACAAAGTTTAACCAGGCCTAACCTTATTCCGAACAACTGCAACATCTAATAAAACCATAAACAATTTATGTATGTATTAGGTACCCAGGCATAGCCCGTCAGTGGCTGACACAAGCTGTGTCTGTGGCTGACAGGAGATGATCAGTTCTTTGTCTCTTTGGATGAGATTTGTCTCAGTTTAGTTAGTTAATATTAAATTATTATTATGTTAGGTGTTAGACCTGAGTTGTTCACTTATGCTTCCTCTGCAGTCAATGGAGGTAGTTGTGCATTTCAGTCTTCCAGACACAGAATAAGCTCAACTGCAGCATGAAGGTGACTGGCAGCTTATTATAGAATCATCCTAGAAAAAGCTAGCTTAAATTGAATGCTTAACTTTTGCATGCTGAAGTTATAGAAAATTAATTCCAACCATTGTTTCAAGTGAAGATCTCTTTGATTGTAAGGCTACTGTTTAAAAACTTTCATGTTTTTCTGAAATGAGTAAAGCAGTAGATGGGATTTTCACTGGAACAGCCAGCCAGTTTTAACAAATTATTTCTCAGTAGTTCTAGACTCAAAAGATAACTGCCTATAAAATAATTCCAGTGGACAGAGTCAGTAACTTCTTTTCCTTTGTTACTTTAAATTAGAATCCTCAAAATAAAAGCATGGAATATATTTTTGGTTTTTTTTTAAATAAATAAAAGAGCTGTTAACAAGTTGATATTTTTCTGTGTAAATAACAACCTTAAAACAAATAGTACACATTTAATTCATTTAAATGTACTTTTGAATAACATCATAGATGTGATTTATTAATATAAATTCATATTATGCTAATTTGCATCTGCTAGGCACTTGCTATTTTCCATGCATACATAGGACATTTGGATTTTGAACAATACTGAATTTCAGTGTTTAAATGATGACATTCTTCTATGTGAATTAAAGGATAGACCTAACATGTGATCTTGATCCTGTAAGATAAATGGAAGTAATTTGTGGTAGTGATGTAATATCTCCAATGATTTCCAGAGTTCCCTTTTTCAGTTAAACAGTAAAGTATATAGTTTTCATGGTGGGGTATGAGTCATTGTGAATTGAAGAAGTTATTGTTTCTGTTTGAAACTGTTTCTCCAGTTTCCTAATTTCTTTGCTTTGTGGAACTGGTGTTGTCCCCCCACTTCTCAACTCCTGTGAGATGTCAGTGTTATAACTTAATGAAAATTCTAGCACTTCCTCACACTTACTTTGACAACTTTGGTGTCGGGAATGGCGCGGGAAGACATGCAGCCGACTCAATAAGAGTGATAAAGCAAGCTTCAGTGTTTATTCGGATAGCTCAGATATTTATACACTTATTGTAAATTATGCCTACTTGTCACACACTAATTGGCTAGGCTTCTAATGATTACATGGTTTCATACACCTCCTACTTGCAGTTTCTGCTTTAAGGTTCTCCAGCATTCCAGAAGGACACACTCCCTCTCTCCTTGTTTGTCATTCTCGCAGGGTCTGTGTGATCTTGGCTCTTCTTCCTTGTCAGCTTAACTTGCAGTTCTTACTGAGGCCTGCTGTGGCTAAAATCCTACTTATGCTAAACACAAGGCTACAATGCTTCCATGGATCCATGGTACTGCTCCCGCAGCCATTCTGCAACACTTTGGTATGAAAAATTCTCACTTCAGGGTTTCTCTGAAGTATTATCAAAGTGGAAGAAGAGACACTGTATTATTCAGTTAAAAATCTGAAAAAAATTCTGTTCCTTAAGACCACCATTTCAGAGCAGAAATACATCCTAATCATACAATTGTTTTATAACAAATAGACAATGTTGAATACTTGCTTTTACTGGATACTACCTGTTCTGGAGTCTGTTGTGAGGTATATCCAGTAGTGCAAAAAAACCCCACAGTAAGATTGGAAGAAACATTTATGAGGCTAACAGAACTGACTACAGAATCATGGAATCACAGAATCATTACGGTTGGAAAGGACCTCTGAGATCACCAAGTCCAACCATACACAAAACCACAATCCACTCCCTACAATCTCAGCCACTAGAGTACGCCCTGAAGTGCCACATCTACATGTTTCTTAAATACCTCCAGGGATAGTGACTCAACTACCTTCCGGGGTGGGCTGTTCTAGCTCCTGACCACTCTTCAGCAAAGTAATTTGTCTTACTATCCCCTCTAAATCTCTCCTGCTGCAACTTCAGATCATTTTCTGTGGTCCTGTCATTATTCACTTGGGAGAAGAGGCCAACACCCACCTATCTACAACCTCCTTTCANCTCTACAATGTCCTTTCAAGGAGTTGTAGACAGTGATGAGGTCTCCCCTCAGCCTCCTCTGCTCCAAACTAAACATGCTCGGTTTCCTCAGCCTCTCCTCATATGACTTGTTCTCTAGACCCCTCACCAGCTTGGTGGCTCTCCTCTGGACACGTTCCAGCACTTCAGTGTCCTTCTTGTAGTGAGGGACCCAGAACTGAACACAGTACTTGAGGTGAGGCCTCACCAGTGCCGAGTACAGAGGCACCATCACTTTCCTACTTCTGCTGGCCATGCTCTTCCTGATACAGACCAGGATGCTGCTAGCCTTCTTGGCCACCTGGGTGTACTGCTGGCTCATGTTAAGCCAGCTGTCCACCAGCACCCTCAAGTCCTTTTCTACTGGGCAGCTTTCCAGCCACTCTTCCCCAAGCCTGTAGCACTGCGTGGGGTTGTTGTGACCGATGTGCAGGACCTGGCATTTGACCTTGTTGAACCTCATACAATTGGCCTTGGCCCATCGATTCAACCTGTCCAGGTCCCTCTGTAGAGCTTTCCTACCCTCATGCAGATCAACACTCCTACCTAGTTTGGTGTTACCTACAAATTTACTGAGGGTGCACTCAATCCTCTCATCCGGATCATCGATAAAGATATTAAACAAGACTGACCCCCAAACTGAGCCCTGAGAGACACCACTGGTGACTGGCCACCAACGAGATTTTTTCCCATTAATCACAGTTCTCTGGACATAGCTATCCAGCCAAATTTTTTACCCAGTGAAGGATACACTTGTCTATGCCATGATTCAGCTTCTCCAGGAGAATGCTGTGGGAGTCAGTGTCAAAGGCCTTACCAAAGTCCAAGTAGACCAAGTCCACAGCCTTCCCCCCATGCAGAAGGCGGGTCACATAGTCATAGGAAAAGATCTGGTTGGTTAAGCAAGACATTCCTTTCATAAACCCATGCTGGGTGGACCTGATGCCTTGGCTGCCCTGTACTTGCTGTGAGAGCTCACTCAAGATGATCCTCTCCATGATCTTTCCTGGTACTGAGGTCAGGCTGATAGGCTGGTAGTTCCTTAGATTCTCCTTTCAACCCTTCTTGTAGATGGGTGTCACATTAGCCACCCTCCAGTCATCTGGTACCTCCCCTGTTGATAGATGATGGAGAGAGGCTTGGTGACCTCTCCCACCACCTCCCTGAGTACTCTTCGGTGAATCCCATCCAGCCCCATAGACTTCTGGGTGTCTAGATGCAGAAACAGTTAATTAACTACTTCCTCCTGGATTATGGGGGAAGTTGTTCTGTTCTTCATCTTTATCTTTCAGCTCAGGAGGCTCAAAACCCTGGGGGTAGCTGGTGTGACTGTTGAAGACGAAGGCAAAGAAAACATTAAGTAGCTCAGCCTTCTTATCCTTGGTGGAGATTCTCTTTGGCTCTCTTTTTATTGTTATTAAGTTGAACTAGTGCTCACAGGTACTGAAACGCTTTCAGGATTTGACTACACATACTCAGAACTTAATAAATGCCTGAGCTGAAATAATTTCTTAGGTCCAGCTGTGTCCTGATTGTTAGAAAACAGACCAATTGCACTTGAAGTTTGTTAGACCGCAATGTAACTGTACAAAAAATGAGTTGCAATTGATTGTAGACTGGAAGGCTGTAGCGACAAGGATGCATTCCGAGAATGTATGTATGTATTTTTTTTAATCTTACTGATAAAAAAAGAAAAAAGATAAGGAAAAAGGTTCTGTTTACAGCATATTGTTCCACTCTGCTAGGATTCATGTTCATATTGCTTCCTACAGACAAATATATCTCACATACTTTTAATTTTTTGATTAGTGTAGTTTACAGATGTTAGGAAAAATAGTCAGATGCATCGTTATAATCTCATCTTGTGCCATGGGAAAGCAGTACGAACATATTTATTTCTTCAGCCGAAACTATGAAGTATTTTAGTTTCTTTGGAAATAGTCCATGGGTCACTCAGAAGTGGCCTGCTGGTCATTAAAGGTTTTAATGTATTTTAAAGTGAAAAATCTCTGAATTTGTATAGAATAAACTTTGAGGTCAGTTATGAGAGGAAAAAAGCAGAAAAAAACCATTGTAGAGAAAGGAAAAACTTTTTTTATGTTCTGTCTAGTGCCATGTATGTGTAATGCCTCAGAGATGTTTCCCAAGATCTTGAAGATAGAATCTTTACAAATGTACTGTAAAACTTAGTGGGTCTGTGGGCCATAAGAGAAGAAAACCTTACTCTGGGACCAAATTTTAACAGAATAGTTAACCTTTATTAGGGGCATATAAAACTAATAATTGAATTTAATAAGAATCCATGGAAGTATTTCCTAATCTTTGTGGATATTAGCTCTAAGAATTGTCTCTAAGAGTTGAACCAATAAATAATATGAAGATGAATGTAAGTTCATCCTTTTCATAGTTTTCACAGTGTTTCTTATTTAAAATTGATTAGCATTCTGTTCAAATCAAAACAGTGAATTATTAAATTTACTGGTGTTTTTATTTATTTTGTGCTTTGCAAATCTGCAGCTTGAATTTCAATTGAAATTGAGAATATGGCCCTGTGTCTTCATTAAAGATGTCCTTGTTATGTACTTCTGGAAAGGTCTGGAGATGTTTTATAACTTCAGTAATATGAAATTCTCATGTTAAGTCTAATTCTGTCCTGTACATTTTTAAAACCAGAAGAATTGACAGGAGTTGAAAGTCGTGTACAGAACTGGAATCTTTAGGAGCTACAAATCAAGTTAAGGATTTGATATTTGGTTGGTTTTTTTTTTCTGTAGGTGTAAAACATGATAGTTTTTATACACTGATTGAAAGCATCTGACATTATCAGTGGATGAATAAGTGATTGTATGTCAGTTTTTGACAAAAACATAATGGACACATACGTTCAGGCTAGAGCTTAAAGGTACTGCTCTCTTATTATTGTTCTAGATGAACATAGTCCATAAGAGAAGAAAAAAGGCAATTACCTACTAGAAGTAGATCTGTATATTTCTGGTATTTGACACAAAACACCATCAGCTGAACTTCTTTTTCTAAATCATTCCCAGTAGAAATAATTTAAAGCTTTTATTTGAAAGGAAATGGGCTAAGGTTCTGTTTGTAACTGCAGTCTGCATTATTTTTGCTTGCTTGTAAATGAATGCTGACGGAAGTTAGCCATAATGGTAAATGTTTGCCAATAATGTTTAGACTGAATAGTCTAAACAAGCTCCAAGGAGCTTGAGAGCTTTCAGGATCCACAGGGCATGTCATTCACTCCTCAGCAACCTTCTACCTCTGCTTACTTAGTTTTTACATACGACTAGTGGTGGTTCTTACATTAAAACGTGCACAAGAGACATTTTGCTGTGTGTAGTTGTCTGGTATGTTACAATTATTGTTAGCCAGGTAGATTATGATAGTGCCTAATGATCAAGAGAGAGTGAAGGTACTGCTACAGAAGTATGGAGTGTCTGTCTCAGCTCACAAACCAAACTGGTGTGACAGATGTAATGCAGTGAGGAGTGTTATTGGCAAGGAAGGTGATTGCTGGGGAGAAGCAAATGCATTGATAACAAAGTACAAGGAGAAGAATGGAATCAAGTGACACAGGGTCAATGAAGTGAATATGCGGTGGAGAAAGGGACAGAGAATAGAAGCTCAAAACAACTTGTTGCAAAACATGGGGAGAGAGAACTGAGGCATAATCCTAGAGGCTTTCAGTGTCTGCTGCTGTTGCTGAGCTGTTTTTGCACCTGTTATTTTCACAGTATTTCTTCACCAGTCTTACTGCTAGTTCTCTAAAATGACATACAGTAGGAGGTTCTAGTGTCCCTGAAGCCAATGAAAGATTTTCCATGCTCTTTCAGCTGTTTGATACTCAGAATTATTCATACTATAGATTGGATTCATGATAAGTTCTCATGTCAAATTTTACTCTGCATTATACCAGTATAAATCAGATATTACTGACTTCAACTTGTCTTCCCATTCCGTTTCTCTTCATCTGTGTCTGACAGTATTCAGACCAAATTTTCTAAATAAGGTTTAGACCCTTCAGTTCCAAAGAGTACTACTTTGTTTTGCTGTTTGGGGATATACAAATAAATTCCTGTGTTTGTGCTACCAGGTACAGTATGGATAAAATTATTACACAATGGGCCTTCAAATAAGATGTCAGAAAATGAGATGCTCAGGATTGTTGATGGGGGAGAATAGCAGAAAGTAAAAAATAATGAACCGTCTTTTATCAATTTATGTCTCATTTTAGCTGCCACAGGCTGGAATTCAATAAAACAGCATTGAATAATCTCACGGGCACCAGACCTGACGGTAATTTTATTTTTACTTTCTAAGATACCATGCAGCACATAGTAATGGAAAATTTTGCATGAAGATAATAATTATAATGTTCGAGTAGCAAAAAGAATACATGCCATTAGTTGAACTCTTCATATTTTGAATCAATTCATGATCGGCTTTGGAGAAAAAAATACCAGTTCACAGGAGGCAAGTGTGAAATAGTGTATCAGATTTATGAGGAAAGTGCGCTGATTTTTCCCAATGTGAAAGCTCAGTAAAAGATGTATATGTACTTTGGCAGGAAAGAGGTGAGACATGGACAGGACACGGTGAGCATTCAGTCAGCAGTCTGGCACAAATACAGAACTACTGCCAGACAGACATCAGACCAAACTAGGAGGACAGGCATTTTATCATCTTTATGTCATTATTTACCCAACTTCTTTCCTACTTCTGAAAGGCAAAAAACTAGCAAAGGAGATGATATACTGAGCCCTGTGCATGAATTAAAGTTGGCAGATGTGCAGCATATTGTGAACCACTGTCTAGACTGTCGAGTAAGTCAAGGGAAGCCATTTCATTTTTGTCCTACATAAACCCATTCTTTGCCCTTTTCATATTAGCCTCTGGGTATTTCAGAAGGTAAGAGGAATATCAGATGAGCCAGTCAACCTTTGTTGCCCAGATGATATGCTCAATTTTGAAAGAAAAGAATCAGCCTGTCTTCTGCTCCATTAGCTTCACTGGTAGCACAAGGACAACGTAATTATTTACATAGCTCAGTGGGAAAGATTAACTGTACTCAATTTTGCACTGTTTCTGTTTCACGTATGTAAGGAATGGGGGTTTATCATTAGGAAACACTTTCACATTACAAATATACTAGACAGGCATGAGACCGCCCAGAGACCAAGAACCCAGTATCTATCTTGGAGTCAATTTTTTTTTTCCTCTCCAAACTGAGATTGGCTCCTTGGTAAACACATGCCATTGTAGATTATGGAGCACTTCATTGCAATAAAATGGTCTCTAAACATTTTCTGAATTCCTACTGTGTAACTAAGTTCGTTCTAAAAAGAGCTTTAAGTACTAATTGTTGTATCTAATCTTCACAATCATGAAAGAGTTGGTAAAGCTCTTTTTCAAAAGCCTTTCCCCCCTCAACTATACAACACCCCCTGTCTGGTCAACTATTAAGAGAACATTTAGGATCTTCATTTGGGCTTCAGATAGTGCTTACATGGCATGGAAGATGTAAAATAGTTGTACATATAAGTGAAATACATTTTTTTTATTCAATATATAATAAACAGTTTGATGGGGGAGAGAATGCAAAGGTTTTGTTCTGTTTTGTTTTGTTTTGTTTTATTTTAAGAGGAAAGCTTTAAGCCTTTATGCTTGGTTATATTCTGCATGTTCAACATTACAAAGAAACTTTACAACCTGAATGAAATCTGTCTGTTATGACAGAAACAATACAAAATGGTGCTCTGCAGTCACTGCCAGGTCATAACTGGTCCTGTGTGTCTTTCTACTGAATGTGCAATCCTTTCTCTGGTAAGATGTAAGAGAAGCAGACATGATGTTATGATTCCAAAATGTAGAATCTGTAATGCTGAATTTCATTTGAAGAAGCCATTTTCAAAACTGTAAATTTTTCTGCTTAAAAGACTTGGTACTGAGCATCTTTGGAATAACTTGGTACTTCTCTTCCATAGAATTTTCAAATATTTCATTAACTTTTCCCTCATATTCCCACAGACCACATCCTTCCAAGGTTGCTCAGACCACTGTCATTTGCATGTTGTTTTAGCTAAAACTGGAATGTGACAGCACTCTAATTTTGCCCAAATT
Source organism: Thinocorus orbignyianus (assembly GCA_013400375.1). NCBI lineage: Eukaryota > Metazoa > Chordata > Aves > Ciconiiformes > Thinocoridae > Thinocorus > Thinocorus orbignyianus. The sequence continues at coordinate 178,804 of VXBW01005208.1, read as the reverse complement.
TGTCTCTTGAATTTTGTATTAATATAATTCTGCGTTTTCTGCTGTTTGGGTGATGGTAAGATGTAGTCCACCCTTCTTAGCTTTCTTAATAAAATTGGCATGTTTTCTAGTGAACATTTCTGCCGCATAAGAAATTTTAATTCAGTTGCATAAAAAAATAACTGAAATATGATGTTCTGTTCTAAGAAAGTGGAGAGGGTATTGGATGAGAGTAGGAAAAATAAAATGGAGAGCATGGAAGTGTAGGAAGATACTGATATGTCTGTTAAAATTCTGAACCTGTATTGTGCATTGGAAGAGAAAACATTAAATCTTTATCTTATCATGAAAATTTTGGTGGTACATTCCCAAACAACATTGTATAGAGATGTTAATATGAACATGGCAGAGTTGTCTTCAAAATCCATCTTAAAGAGTTTCTTTAGTCTATCCTGTGTTTGAAAGAAGCACATGCTCTGTTTGCTTTGAGTGAAAGAAGGAAAGAGGGTAGGTCAGCCTTCTCACATTAAAGGAGGATGAGAATTCTGGCAGTGAAAAGGTAATGTGTAGCAGTAGAGCTAGGAGGAGAATCAGAAACATAAGATGGTTTTAGACAATTGAAAGGCAGGATTGTATTTTATAAAGATTGTCTGCGTTTTAACTTGCCTGTATGGTTAACTCTGGATACTGATGACTTCAAGTCTAGCTACTTAGTATGTAAAACAGGGTTCTTTTTTTGTTAACCTCTGTCTTATACATTTGGTACCTCCCTATCTATCTATCTGTTTCTTTCACATGGTTTTAGGCTGTAAGTTTCTGATAGCTATTCAGATTTTTCTACTTTCCTTGGCCAACATTTTAAGGTTTGGGCTTTCCTTCCACTATAGGCTATCAGCCAGAAAAGAGTAAACTTAGCTAGCAGCCTGGGTGGTGCCAGACCACTAGCTCCCATCTGGTAAATAGCTCAAGCTAATGTTATTTTAACTACTTTGGAGCTGTCTGTCATAAATATCTTACTTCTTTCATTGTGCTCTGTGCTGTTCTTTTCATCTTAGCAGCCTTGCTTGATTAAACACCTGGCAGTAACATGAAATGACCTCAAACCAATAACCTGAGCAGCATAAGTCAGTTAGAAAAGCAATATATAACTATCTAATTCCCTAGAAAAGTTTTATGTGACACTTTTGTGGAAGAAAAATTTTAGAAAAATGAGATGTAAACTTGTTGGTTTTATATGGGTGGTATTTAGTAATATAAAATAATTGTAATTCTGTAACTGTACTGCTTTTGCATTAAATGAGTTCTTACAACATACTGTTATTAAAATAAGCACATTCTTGACAGTATTTTAATCCTGAAACCTAATTAATGCTTCTAGAGGGGACTTTTTATAAGGTAGAAGTATTTAAATGCAAATGCTGTACTTCAGACAAGTGTCCTTTCTTGTGTTTGGACAATGAAACAGAGCAGTGCTTATTACTGATTCACTGCAAGGGTATAATTTTGCACAGTTCAGTCTGCATGACATAAATCTAAAGAGCAAAAGCAAATAATTGACTTAATAATTATGGAAGAGAACCAAGCTTAGCAGTATAACCTACAGTGTCTGCATAGTGTGGTATAGCTATGTCACATGGAATATTAAACCCACTAGGAAAATGGGCACTAGAAGGCCATCTGATAATGACACACATCAACCTTTGATTTAAATACATTGAACCATTTCTACTTCTGTTGCTGGTCACTGGGTATCTCTTTTCCTTAGTTTCCCCTTAGTTTCTCCTTATTCTGTTACAACATCTAAGAATATGTTCATACGTGGCCTTCATTGCTGGATTAAAAATATAAATTCCTCTGTATTTCAGTAAACTGTAGCTTGTGGATGTTACTTTTCTCTATCTTCTGATGCTTCTCTTCTGCTTTTAGAGAGCCACTCTGATAATTTAGGTTTCATGCTTAGTCTTCCATTAAATATAAATATAAATATTAAATATAAACTATTAATGGAACCTCTTAGTACTTACAAAATTTACCTGGAGTTTAATCATGCATTACTTCTTCAGTGTGGAGCATTTGCTTGAGTGGGATCTGCAACATGGGCCATTAATAGCACTTCCAATCTTCCTTGTTTTTGCAGATCTTGTTCTTCATTTTCTATCTGTTCTAAATTCTGTTCTGAGTAAAATGTAAATCTCAGTGCTGTCCATCAAGTGGACCTTGCAGTTTTGTTTTCCTGTTCCTGGTAGATGGCAGTTGTAGGACTAGAGCTCTTCAAGGTGCACATATATGTATCTGTATCCCAGAACAGTGAGGAGAGGAAAACGTAGAAAACAGAATTTGGGTTCCTTGATAACTGGGAGTTAGGACCAAAACCAAAACTCGGTGAAAGCAACAAGTATAGTCACTACACCCAGGGAAGCGATTATCCCTCTCTACTCAGCACTCATTATTAGACCAAATCTAGAACAGTACATCCAGTTTTGGGCCTCTCGATACAGAAGGACATCGGTCAATAGCAGTGAGTTCAGCAGAGGACAAGCAAAACGGTTGGATGCTGCAACATGTGCCTGTAAAGAGAGGCTGAGGGAACAGGAGCTTTTTCAGACTGGAGAACAAAAAATTTCAGGGGAACATAATAGCCGTATTCCAATACATGAGGAAGTGATCAGGAAGGTGGAGACAGGCTTTTCAGAGGGGTGTATTGTGGAATGACAAAAGGCAATGGGTATAAATTGAAGCAACAGGCTTTTAGAGTGGATTTAGGGAAATCTTTTTCATCGTGATGACAATCAAGCAATGGTGCAATTTGCCCAGAGAAGTTGTACAATCTTCATCCCTGGAGGTTTTCAAGACCAGACAGGGTAAAGCTCTGACCAACGTGTTTTGGTCTAATAGCTGGACATACTTTGATACTATATGTGGCCTCTAGCATTAATTTATACAAATTAACTAGGCATTAATTAATTAATGTTCTCTAATTTACTGGCTGATCACAGCACTAGAAAATTCCAAAGACCTTATCTTTAGCTAAAGTCTGGTCCACTAGCTACCCCATCTGCCCTGTATTGATAACCATTGACTGCAGTAGCACATAATTTCTTGTGACTATGATAACATTTTCAAGTGGTTGGGTAGCCTATGACTACAAAATGACTTAAGTTGCTTGTCTGCACAGAAACGATCAGAGAATGAGAAATCAACACAAAGTGGTTGAAAAAATGCCATTGCTACTTCATCATGTAATAGTTGTGACCTCATGGTAAAGTAACTCATGCCCAGTGATGGTAGCTACAGACCGTGACAATGATTCACATCCTAGATAGGAGGGCAGCTACTTTAGTTGAATGACAAGCATATGAGAATAAATTATATATATGGATATATGTGAGATACAATTATGGATAATTTGCCGGAGAAGCACAACATATGCATATATCGTGGTACTCACGATCAAACCGTATAATACTGCATGCTGTGTCTGATGTTCCGCAGCCATCGGGCCTTCCCTCTGCAGAAAATTCAAGTTTATAGGAACAGATTGCATATTACTTTTTTGTGTGTGTGTGGTTCGACTGAAGCCAGAATTTGCACATAAAATTTGAATGTGATTACAGATGAAACTTAACTGCATCTATAGTGAAATAACAACTTGTCATATACATGGTGTTGAAAATCCTTTTTTTGCGTCCTTTTGCAACCACAGCTGATTTTTTGCCAACATCGTGCACATGCTTGAATTTTAGGAGGATGCAGTCTGTTTCCATGTTTCCATACAAACCTCTTGGGAAACTTTGAATCTTTGAAAAGCTTTTTCTTAGCATACATGAGAGGTATGACCCTAGCATCTCCAGAGAAAAGCTCTTTGCTGTCAGTGCCACTTTACTACTTTTCTGAAAAGTGACAGGATATGTGGGATCAAATGGCAATTCATGGTGAGGTGTATGATAGATTAATGGTAATATGATATTTTTTCAAGTCCAATTTGACCTATCTTCTCTACTAGATCACTCAAAATCTAGGATTTGCCATAGTCTGATAATAAGGATGGATTAGATTGAGTTAATCTCTCAGTTGCCGTGACAATTAATTTTTCTTTTCTCTTGTCCCCCTTTTATTCACCCTTTCTTTTAAAACCATCACTCTTTATTCTTCAGTAGGAGCTTTTCACAAGTTAAGCTGGATTGCAGCAAAAGATTGAAAGGACATCATCTTTTCTCTGTTACCTGGCAAGGGCTTATATGTATGTTTTCCAAATCCAGCCAGATGAAAGTTTTAAATGTTAAGTGGGTTGGTGTTAAAGCCTTCTAGTGACAGAATAGAATGCTAATGCTTCTCACTGAATCTTCTTGACTCTTATCAGTGAAGACAGTGCAACAGATTTTTCATCAGTTTCATCAAAACCATTTGTAAAAAATCTTTTTTATATTATTCTCAAGAGTCAGAAGAAATAATACACATTCGAAGGTTGGAATGCCAGTCTATACCAAAGTTGCATGCACACAACCGTATAGTTCCTTGTAAAACAGGTATGTCATATGAATCCTAAGACAGATAAAGCCCTTTGGAGATACTAATGAATGTAAACACTCAATCTGTGTGCATGTATGTGGCTTTCAGCCATCTTTACTTTGTTTCTGATTAAAGGGAATCATTAAGATTTGATCAAGTGCTTGCCAGATAAGCAGTGAGTAAAGAATAAATGTTGATTGTGTGTCTTGTGATTGATAGATGCCTGTATCTATAAATTCATAGTTTCTAGTATTCTATCTCTGCACATAAACTCATATTCACTTTATGCAGGGTTTTGTGTTTGGGAAAAAATGTTGGAAGATTTCTTGAGACAAAAATATTTAGGAGAATCAGCAGAGTTGAAAAACATGCATTACTAAGTTTGAGAGAAATGTCCATAGAATTTATTTTTTGCGCTCACCATCTAAGTCACTTTATTCAGTTCCAGTACTTGTTTTACAAATTTTTTGAAAACCAGTGTTTGAGAGTCTCAGTGGAAAGACTGGGTATTTATTTAATTTGTCAGGTCTGTCATAATTCATAACCCTGTTGCACTTATGTTGTACAAACAGAGTTAATAAATGATCCTTGCCCCGGGTGCTTAGGAATTAAGTCTAAGACATAAGATGGTGGATAGGTATGACAAATAGAAGAGTATAGAAACTCAATAAATAGTGCCGATTAGAAAGACAGATTACTTCCTGACATATTGACCTCAAGGATTTTGTAGAGTTCCCAGAAAGGCAGGGTTTTCATAAAGGATTTAAAGGCAGACAAAAGGTAGCTTTACAGTATATATGGGGAAATCCTTACAATCATGAGGGGAAATATATAGAAGAAAAGCTGGAGTTGCATGTATGGAAGATAAAGAGACAAATTAGTGTGTTAACAATTTTATGATTTAACATTTAACTTGGGAATGAGGATGATATGTAGACTACTTTATCAGTATTTCGCTCTAGCTTTACGATACTGGTAGGACAAAAGTTAGTAGGTGGAAGCGTTAATTTAGATGCCCTGAAATTACAGAGGGTAATCCCAAAGACTGCTATTGCTGTTTCCTTCTTATTTTGACTGACAACACTAAAGGCTCAGTGTTAGAAGAGTCTTAATTTCACTATAAATGTTTTGCTTCAAGTTGCATTAACAAAGAATGGTGTTTTGGGAGTTTCCTAGTTTTGATAGCAGGAAGTTTGGTGAAATACTTTAACAAGTAAACAGATATATATGTATATATAGAGAGGGACATATAGAAAGAAAGGGAGAAAGAGAAGAGGCTGGCTATCCCATAACGATGCAATAAATGACTTCCTCATGCCAATAACAAAAAGGAAACTAGTGGAGCATATAAAAATACAGAAGTAAAAATAGCTCTAATTCCTCATTTAGAGGAAATTATCCATTGAGAAGTCTGGTAGACTGCCAGTGCTTCAGCGTTCATACCCAAATGCTTAGGAAGAACAGAATAAATAGTGAAAGGATTTTTATTTTTTTAAAATCTTTGTCACACACAAAGATTTTTTAATGGCTTTATTGCAACTGTAATTATTCAAGAACAGTACTAATTCCAAGCAGAAGTTTGAATATATGGATAGTTCATGCAAAACCCTCACATGTGTACTTCAGAGCAAACAAAAAAAGATAATAAAACCACATTTGTTTACCAAATAACCATAAATAACATAAGCTTTTAGCTCTGAAGAAGAAAGATTATGAAAACAATATAAGGTTAAAAGAAATAACTAAAGTCATCCCGTTTCACCAAAGTACCAAAGTATTTATATGCTCTATGTTAAGCAGTTTTTTTGTCATAATATGAGCAAGTTGAATTAGGTGGACGTAATCCTGCAACAACTTGTAGTTACTATAAACTGGAAGGAAGGGAAGAACACAAATGCTGAGGAGCGTCAATTAAAAAGGACAGAATTTTCATCAATAGACAGAGATTGCTTTCCATCCAGCAGGTCAAGATAGACTGGGATGTTTTGGGTAGAAGGAAAGGTTCAGTTTGGAATTTAAGATAATGTGGTAAGAACAGTAAGGTCAGCTGGGGCAGGGTGGTTTCTGCTTGAGTTGAATTGATTTTGTACAAACAATTTTTGCAGAAGTCAACCAAATAGACAAGTTACTGGTGGTTTTCTCTGAACGTGTTAATGATTCAGCAACACCATACTCAAACAAATAAAGTATAAATGTTAGGGTACTTATTAAATATGTGAATTTACTGTTGGTTGGATCAGATTACTTAGGTTATCGGGGCCAAAATTCTGACAATGAGTTTTGAGAATGTTGCATTTTGGTGTTGTTGAAGTCAGTGAAAAACATCTGTTGATTTCAGTTAATGGCACCTGCTGTGTGTTTTGTAATGAGCTTAAAGTCACTGGCAGCTCTATCCTGTAGCATATACTTGATGCTGCAAGATTAATCTAACACTTTCCTGACTTTCCCTGGCAGTATTATATATGACAATGAACATTTTCTTTTTTAATGGTAAGCAATACTCAGCAATAAGCATCATCTTGAGTAGGGTAAACAGCTTATATGTATAAAGTCTGATTCTCTTTCTCATTAAAACTGAATTTATTAGAATAGAGTTTCTGATTCATGTTGCTGCATATAAAATTTTTCTTTATAACTCAGCTAACTCTTTATTACCTGGACATAGCTGCACGAGTCACCATTTCTTCCACTTAGAGAAACAATTACTATTTATATGAAATGTTTTGGGAAATGGCAGGGGACTAATCTCCCAATAACATTCTTATTTTTGCTTCTCGTAATCCTAAAGTAAGCAACCTATACTCATGTAACTTCGTTCCTATCTCTTGTTGTGCCCTCTCATATGCACATTAAATACTGCACTGTTTTTTTAAGCCTCAAGACAATGTAGCTTTAATTAATTTGAAAATGTTCTGTAGTTACAGCTTCTTATAACAAGCAGGTTAAGATAAAGATTTGTATTGGAACGAAATAGAAATAATGAATGACTTAGGTGAAAAACAATCTTAAAGTTTATTTGGAAAAATCAAGTGAAAAATCTGTAAGTTTATGTGTGTTAGAGGCTAAGGGAGTTGGGGTTGTTCAGCCTAGAGAATCATCGAATGGTTAGAGTTGGAAGGGACCTTAAAGATCATCGCGTTCCAACCCCCCTGCCATAGGCAGGGGGGGAAAAGGAGGCCGAGGGGAGACCTTACACTCTCTACAACTACCTGAAAGGAGGTTGAAGAGAAGCGGAGGTTGGTCTCTTCTCCCAACTCACAGGTGATAGGATAAGATGAAATGGCTTCAAGTTGTGCTAGGGGAGGTTCAGATTGGATATCAGGAAAATGTATACACTGAAAGGGTTATCCAGCATTGGAATGGGCTGTCCAGGGAGAAGGTTGAGGCACCATCCCTGGAGGTATTCGAAAGGTGGGTTGTCATAGTGCTTAGTGACATGGTTTGGTGATGAGCTCTTATTTATACATATACACACACACCTCAACATCACTCTGAAGAGGCTGCATGTGAAATTGCACACGTAAACCTGAACAGATATTGTTGGTTTCTGCTACTTAACATGCATCTGGTGCAACTGTCACTTTCAGTAACAGTATCAAAGCCGGTCTTCACAGACATTGATGAATTAGAAACCACACTTTGTCCTGTCCTTCCCTTCTGATAGTTCAGGGTTCTTGAAAGCCCTGAGAGGGTGATCTATATTTTACTTTTTTGCTTTATATTGAAATGAATTGAACATGCTGAATTGTGCTTTCAGTATTGTGATTCTGTGATGGAACATACAGTATAATAATCATATGAATTTTTTGGTTTAATTATAAGTGACAGACATCTGAGGCTCACAGTCATTTTAGTATGACATTTTCAATTATTGTAGCAGTATTGATGGAAGGGGATTAAGGAGCTCTCAGATGCCAAACTCCATTATTTCAACTTTATGTAGAGCTGTCAAGTCCTGATAATTCCACAGAGATTTAGCCATCACAGCGTAAAAAGGCATGCAAAAGGTCTTCATAGCAATCCTAAAACTATTATGGACTGTCAAAATGTAAATTATCATAATTTAAAGAATATCCAATTTAATATCTTCCACCTAGCAATTTTAAAATTATGCCCTATTCTTTAAGTGACTTAGTGGTCAACAGTTAGTAATATATCTTAGGTAAGACTTTAAAATGTCTAATTATTTATCCTGGCATCTTAGAATTATGACTCATGAGAGTACATAGTCTTGCCCAATGAAAATGTATCCCAATGTGCAATAAAATGGATTGGATATTTTTTCTTTTCATCTGACATCTTCATGTCAACTATTTGCAGGCTGGTCTTTCAAGTCCTTTCAAAGGGAGATAATTCATAAAGAGCTTCTCTTCTTTATTGTTAAGACACTTTCATGAAAATGAGACATACTCAGTACATTGCTGACCTCTTTTATAATATTGTGGGATACTTTAAAATAAAATTATTCCATGAAGAATTGGTTTTAGTCTTTAATCTATTCTTTTGGAGATTCTGAATATCTACCTGTAACATTTTCTTTCTTTAATCTTAGTGTGTTCAGGAAGCTAACTCCAAGATTTAAAATCTCGGATGAAAGAAACATACTCTTTGTACTTAGACCTAGCTGCTTTTCTTTAATGTTTTTTTGATCTTTTTTTTTTCTTTTCTTTTTTTTTTTTTTTTTTTTCACATGTGACCTCTATTATTTGCCAACTACTGCAAAAATAGATACTAGATTGTGCATTGAAGATGACCCTTTATATCTGTTGGCAGACCTCTTAACCTGAAAACTTTTCCATTTTGAAGATTCTACTTCTTCAATAGCTTCAAGTTACACAAGAGAAATTTAGCTCTCTGATGAGCACAGGTGTTTCATCTTTATGGATGAAAGAAGCTGATGTTTTTAAAGATAATGAGTGGCCACTGAAAATGTGTCTGGAGACAAAGTAGGCTCTTATGGAATACTGGTGTGATCTACTCAGTCATGTTTCTTTGTTAAAAATTGGTTTGATTATATTCTGTTTTTCTAATTAGATTCAGAGGTGCTGCTTTCATTCATCGTTTGTAACAATTAAATATAGCAGTCTAACAGAGGTGAAAACTATGGCATGTGCAGAGTGAGAGACTGCAATATTTCTGTTTGTCTAAAATGGACCAAGATTTTAACTACTGTGATAATTTGTTTGTTCAAGAATAGCAACAGTTTGCTTACAACTCTTCTGAAGAGAAAATGCCTATGAAATGTAGGCAGACTTTTATTAATTTTCTTGAGATATTTCTGATTTCCAGCTAACAACCGTAATCTGATAAAGATGCTGAGTAAGTGATTTCTCTGATAAAGTTTCCAGTTTATCCACTGATTTGCTGAAACATATTCATACTCCTGACAGCCACTCCTGACACACTTTGGCTGTGTTAAGATGGAATATGTTGGTTTTTCATGACCTTGCTTTACTTGGACTTTTCTTATTGCAATTCACCATGATCTTGAGACTACAGTAAATGCTCTTTTACACTCCAGTTTTCTCCACTGATCCTTTGCAAGCATTATCCAAACCTTTCAAGGCAGGTGCTGGGTTGTATATACTACACATATGTAGAGTTTTGACACTAAATTACTTTTGAATGAAAGTCTTGATCCCAGTGATGAGGTAGATGCCCACTTTGTGATCAAGGGACTCCCACAGGAAACAAGAGAATCATAAAATATCTTGAGTTGGGAGGGACTCGTAGGGATCGTCAAGTCCAACTCATGCTCTTCTCAGGACTGCCTAAAATTAAACCATATGACAAGACCGTTCTCCAGATGCTCCTTGAAACCCTGACAGGGTTAGTGCTGTGACCACTTCCTTGGGGACCCTGTTCTACTGACCGGCAGCCCTCTCGGTGAAGTTATTTATTAGAATACATAAAAAATGATGTTACATAAAGCAAATGCTAATTGATTTCAAGTATAACCAAAAGCCTGAGATAGATGGATTGTAACACTTGGAACTCTTATGACTTTTGGATTTTGAGAGAAATGTAGAGACAGAAATCCAACTAAAATCAAGACATAGGTCTGTTTTTTCTTCAGAATGCCATGGGATTGCAACAGTAGAGCATTATGTGAGTAAACCTAAAAGAATCCTTTGTGATGTGCAAGACTTAAAGAGAGAAATATGAGTAAGAATAAGAATATTTCTTATATTCTTACATAATATTTGTTATTTCTTATGAGAACAAGAAATAAGAATAACAGAAACAAACAAAAATGGTTTTATAAGTAAAACTGATAAAAACACTGTATCCATATCTTGAGCCCAGTTCATTCTGCTATTTTAATGTGTATGTTGAGTAATTCCACTGAACATTGATCTACAATTTAAATAACAGAAGGCAAGATCTTTTGAGGTGCAGACAGCAAAATGGTGAGAGGAAAGTTTTGTGCAAATGAAGACCAAATCTTTTACTCTACTTACCAGTCACTGCACTCTAAGATATTATGTTGCTCTAGGGAAACTGTAGAAAAATTCTATTTAATCCTCTTTGGCCAGAAAAGTTAGAATTCTGTTAAAGTCACAGAGGTGCAGCATGCATGCTTGAGGAGAGGAGCTACATAGCATCACTGACATGAAAATGTTTTTATAGAAATATGTTTTTATGTTTTCTAGATACAAGTGTTTTCTTGGCAAGAATTTTAACCATATTCCTGGCTTCAGTAATTGCCTATTGCATGCATTTTTGTCTAATTTTTAATTACAATAGTTGTTTTATCTGTTAGTCGCTGGAACATGCTAGCATTTTGGTATATTCTTTATTGACAGTTCAAAGACCATCAAGAATCAGGCTTTTTGCTTGACTTAGTTTACTGTGAATGATTACTATAGATCTTATGCTTACTCTTTTTTTTTTTTTTTTCCTTTTCAATTTGTAGTTAGCTAGTTTGCCTGGATCCCAGCAATTTGTTGCTGTGACTGTTGGATACTATCCCTTGCTTTGTGTCTTCTAATGAGCTCAATAGTTCATTTTGAGCTTCTGCACCTGGTAAAGATAATGAGCATGACATCTCTGTTAGTCACAGCCGTTCCTGCAGTGAAGGGCGCACTGGGTTTTGAGTTGAAAATAGATTTTTCTTCTATAGTCTGTGTGCTCAAGCCCATAATAATTACTGAACAAAATGTTCTTAGACATTTGGCTGAATAGCATCAATCAATGGCACTGTTTATGAATGAAAAAGCTATTTTTGAGACATAAAGAAGCTATGCATATAAGCTGGCATTTACTTTTCTACAGTGGCATAATCTAGACCTGACATTTTTGGTTTAATTTCAATTTAATCAATAGGTGCACTTTGATCAGAGTGCTAAAAGTCTGTGTGTGCACGGAACCTTCACGTACTGAGTGTAGTGAAAGGGTATGGTTTATTTATCCAGAGAATAGGGATAGTCTTGGTTTATTACAAAGGGCTGTATTTCTCATTTTGCAGAAATTATCTACAACTGATTTAGCCTGTTGTTCTGCAAGTTGTTCTCAGGAACCCTCCTCTTACCAGGTAGAGCCTTAGACCAGGTGACTTCCTTGGAGATTCATATGCTAGCCTCTTCTGTAGAAAGATACATGTTACGAATCTATCTTCTAGAGCCAGCTGATGCCTCTTTTGCACTTTTAATGCCACAGGATGAATTGGCAGAATATTTCTTTTGAAATACTGTAAATTGGTCTTAAATAATGTAGAACATGTAGTATCTGAGATCTGGCTGTGCTCCACAGGTTAACAAATCATGTAGTCATGTGACCATTTGAACAGAAAAGATCGGTAATTAGAACAAAGTCACACAAATTGCTGTGGAGTGACAAGTTAGGGCTGACTGCTGATCTGAAAGAACTGCCATGAGGCACTCTTTTAGTCAGCTGTAAATGTAATTAACCATAGCTGAATACTGGGAGTTGTCCAGGCGTGTAGGCCATTACTTAACAAAATATTGTTTCTGATATGCAAGTTATTCCAGAAAGACAAGGAAGTAGCTATATTTTGTCTGTAGGGTACAATTAGCTTTTTGGGAAATGGCAGGGTTTTGGAGGAAACTGCCATTCTGTCCCTGAAACAAGTTATCCTGTGTAAGTATTTATTGCAGAAGAATTCCAGTTCAATAAAACATAATCAAGTCAGTATAAAAATTATTTAAAAGTTGGATAAAAATGAAAAATACAGCAAAGAAACATAACATTTCAAGTCCCTTCCTCCTGACACAATAAGCACCTATGTCCATGTGGATTTGAAGAGAGGGGAGACAGTTTCATGATCTCTTCTGTCAGGTGAAAGAAGTCACCAAAGTGTCACGGCTGTGTTTAGTAAGTTACTGCCTGTGACTCCCAAAGGGGTCAAATTTAGCTAGTTGCAAACTACTTAAACTAGATCTTACACATCTGATCTTTTCTTTCCACTTAAAAATCAAAACAAGATAAACATGCAGAAAGAGCAACGAAGAGGAGAGTATGAGAGCACTGTTTTAGACTGTGTAGAACCTGGATCTCCGAGTGGATTTACAGTGCCTAAGATTTTCTTTATAAATAGCAGAAGGAGAGGTGGTATGTTTTTATGCCAGTGCTTTCTAAAGAATCTTGCCCAATGAATTGTGAAAAATTAGGCAAATAGGAATCTCAGGAAATCCCGTAATGATATTTCAAAATGATAATCAAATATGTAGCTTTAAAGCACTTAGAAGATGCTGCTGTCATTTTGAAAATGTGTATTCATGTTTGGATTGGTTTGCTGCTGCTGATGTAAAACAAATAGACAGTAAAAAGTTTATGGTTATAGAAAGCAAAATCAGTATCATACTGACAGGTGGAGATACAAGTAGTAGTTTGATTGCCTTGTCTTAAGGAATGCCAGTTGAAAAGCCAATTAATTTAAACTGAGTTTTTAACGTGTGAAGAAATATCTATGCCACTCAGTATATTTATGAATTAGGGCTTAATGCAAAAATGATTTTTCAGAAAATCAAAGTGCAATTTCAGTTGAAGATACTGAAGACTTCTAAATGCAGAACTGTCTGTATGTGCCATTTCCTCTGACATTGCTATTAATACACCTAGCATGTGAATCTGGTTGCGTTTTGCTGCGGAATTCTTTGTGGAAATATTAGCAATATTAGTCTTTTGAGTTAGTGGAAAAAGGGAGGTTATAAATGAAAGCCATGTTATTTCATGGTGCAGGGGAACAACATGAAGTGTGTAAGTTCAAGTTCATCCTTTCTGAAGTCAGACAGAATTTTAAAAAATTATTTCAAGGGAATTAGTGTGACGTTTTCTGTTGTGTTTTGGGTGAAAAGTCTAGGTTATTGTGAGAAGCAAGAACAAAAAAGGAGCTGCTTGTTCCACAGTGCAATTTTGTATGACATTTTTATTCATGTAAGATGCAAAAGTAAGCTAAAACAGGCCACCCTTCTCATTTGACATTTTTTGTAGAATCCTAAAATTCTCAGGAGGAGCCTCTAAGATCCAAAACCAGCTTTTGCAAACCAGACTTCTTTATTCCAAGTTGAGTGCATCCATCAAACAGACAGCTTGAAACTGGCATGATTTGGAAGAAGTAGGTCTTTTCAGAATGGACGGCATGATTATGACAAGTATATGACTGATTAGACATTTTTTCTCCCAAAGGGCTGCTTTCCTACTTGGCAGACTGACTCATGATAGTGTTTGTACCAGTTTTACCTATGTACAGCTCTTCAGAGTTGTACTGTTCTGTAACAGAAAGAGTTTCACCCTGTAAGAAGTATGATAAAACCATATTATTGAAGAGAAGGGATATGGTAAGTAATGCCCACATGGTATTTATTTCCAATAATATAAAATCCAAACAACAATGTCATTGCTCGTAATATGCGTGGCAAGTACTAGCGCTCAGTCGCATTATTTTAATCAGCCTCATTCCCTTCCCTTTTGCCTTCCTCTGTTTGCTTGTGAATCCTCAGGAGAGGAACCTTGACTCTATGACTTTAAATCAAATATCTAATATGGGAACAGTAGATTGCTACTATTAAATTGTTGCTACCCATATTAAAGCTATACAGAGATGGTGAATCCCTCAAGTTTTGCTTCTAACTCCAAATAGTAAATGCAAGCTTAAACAGGACCTTTAGACTCTAGATTCTGTTTGACCTGTTTCATAATTGCCAGTTTTGCTACTTCAGGTACTAAGCTGGGAATACGTAGAGCTGTGGGATTTGATACCATGGATGTGCCTTCAATACAAGTAAAACAGATTTTTTGCTAGATATTTTGCTGGGTAATGGACTGCTGAATAAGAATTTTTCCAAGACTTTAAAGATTTCTGGGCAGTCCTCAGGAATGCATTTCTCTCTGTAGTGTACCCTCAACCCCTGCACAAAAGTTTACATGTATAATTTCAGTCTGTGTATGTAGTTACTACAATATCAGTTAGGGATGCATCCAAGAAGGAAAGCTTCTGTACATTTTTCAGAGCTTAGCAATTTGTATGTATTTTACTTTCCTCAGCCAGTTTTGTAGTGATTGAAGGGGAAGTTGAGTTTGATAAATACTGAAGTAAATGTGGAGTAGGAGTGGACCCGATAAGTCACAGGCTATACTTACTGAATTCTGAAAAAAAATGATACCATAGAACACAGGGATTTCTCCATGTTTCCTTACTTATTTAAGCTAGAAGACATAGGGAATATATAATCCATTCATTTTTCTTATCCCTTGAATTCTTCTTAGAGCGTTTTCAAGGACATTTCCCTTAAAAAGGTAGAGGTAAATCTCTAAGAATATAAGAATGTTAGTGCTCATAAAGACACATCTTTACAGATTAATACATTAAATTAAACAGTATAATTAGTATGTCAAGATATAAAGTTCTTATAATTCTAAAAAAATATTGCTATTTCAAAGTAAAACTTAGTAACTTCTCTAGAGTTCCCATAGCAAACATTGTGCTGGCTTAGGAAGAAGCAATTGCAGTTTGGTACCAGCATGTACTTTCTTCCAAGAAATATATATTTTTTAAAGTGGTTGCATACTTCAGTCAAAATTCTGGCATGAAGTCCTACTATCAACCATGGCTGAATTTCAGAGGTTCTAAAGCCATCATGTCAGGATAGCTGGAGAGACAATGCATGGTTTTAATATCATTTGCCAATGGGAATTCCTGGACCTCAAAGTAATAGTGTCTTCTGCATTAATGTGCAGTGAAGTGAGTGTAGCATTAATCTTCATAGAAAGTTTAGTTCCCCTGTGAATGTGGAAGGATAATATATACCACGTTAATAGAAGGAAGGAACCAGGTAATGTGGAGATACTTTTATATAATTTAAATCTGGTTGAGGAAAGTCTTAATATTTTCTCTCTGCAATTTGTCAGAATCAAGCATTCAGGATAACAGATAACAAGTGTCTTGATCCTATGAGCATGTGAATATGTGACTAATTTTAAGACCCAATTTATAGAAAGAACTATTTCTGAAATTACTATAGCATCACCATTTATGCTATTGTACCTCAGAATCTGTCTATAATAAATGCCCTTTTTTCTAGAGACTATGTTTCTGCTATAAAAAGGTGCTATAAAAAGAAATATTTTGCAATGTTGGGGAAAGGGATGGAAAATTGGTTGACTTCAAACTGGGACTTATTTGGTAGTACAAAAGTGTGCAAATAGAAATGTACCACTGTACTTTGTGTTTTCCTTTGTAGACAGAAAATCATTGTATCTGTGAAAGTAGTTCTTTGTTTTTCCTTTAATTAAAGGAAATTTGACAATGAATTTAACTTTCTTCTTTCTTGCTATCAGTGTGATTACAATGTCATCAATATGATACTAAGCATGACTTCACTTCAGGATCAGAGGGGTGTGGGGTAAGAAGAAACAGACATCCTGGCAGACATTGAACTTCATCTTACTGTGGAAGGTGCACGTGTATGAGAAAGTATGCTGAACAACAGGGAATTTGATAAATAGGTCAAAGGGTGCAGGAAGAATAGACTGATCTGGTAGGAGAGCTGTGCTCAGCATTCATTATAACATTTTGTGCAGGGGCAGCAAGAACTTTTTCTCAGATCTGTCAGAAAAGGATTTCTGTCTCTATGGCTAGCTAATCCAAGTGACAGCCTCAACTCACGCTTTTTGTTAAGGTCAGCTCTCCAAATACTTGGACAAAGCAATACTCCAGGGAAGCAAAAGGAGTAAGATGACAAGGGGACTCTAAGCTTCATGTGTATTCACTGGATTGTACCTAGACCAGCATGACCTTACCATGCCTTCTCTCTGCCCTGAGGCATAGCTACTGTCTCTGTGCAGATCAGGCATATAAGCTTACTTGCACAGCTGAATGCTAGGCACAATTTTCCACACCCAGTTTTTCTGAACTGTACTTCATCATTTTGCAACTGCTTGCTGGATCAATTCCAATCATTTTTGCAGCTGGGGAGACAGCACTCATGCTGTGGTTCTTTTTATAAAGGAAATCTGAATGACATCAAGGGAATACGGCTACATAATATCTCTGTTTACAAATGAGAAAACATTCGAATTCTGACTACAGTGACCTAGTGAGGTTTAATTTATGGATGTTTATGCAGCACTTTCAAATTCCTGGACATATGTATCACTCTGAAAGAAATACAGTGCAGTCTTTTATTGCACACAGGAGCAACTCAGACTCTTATCAAATGTCCTTGAAGTCAGTAAAGTTAGTCATATGAATGCAGTTTTAGTGGACAAGTATCTAAATTATCCTGGATGACAATGAACAATTACAAAAGCACTTTGCCACTCAAATGCTACTGAATTTTCAGTTGGAGTGGATGAAATTTTGACTTAGAATCTTTTTATTCTGAAAAATGTACACAGGATTATGATTTTTGCATAACATTCAAAAGCTTTGGCTAAAATAAACCTTGAGTGATCAGGGAAAGTAAAAACCAGTTTGTTGGGTTTTTTTCCTCCAAAAGTCACTTTCTGAACAAAGTCACTTACTTTGAGTAAAATAAGGTATTTTATTCAGCTTGAAATATTTTATTTTCTATTTTCCCTTTTTCCTTCATATTTTGCAAGAAAATTTGTGATTTTTTCCCCCATCAATATCATCATTCCTGAGAAAAAGAAATTACTCACAGAAGTGTAGCTTTTAGTTAAGTATATTTGGAAAGGTGTTGGTATGGGCTTACCTGCACACAGATGCAGAGATATTCTTGGACATGTTATTACCTTGTTGATTTTTCCATTGTATTATTTGTTTTACTTCTTTTATTCTTGTATCAGTGTTTTGGGAAGTATTGTTGCTTTGTTTCAGTGATAAGTAGATCCCTAGATAAGCTATGAATACAGTGTCCAGGTAGAGGCTTACCCTTTTTTATACCTATTTATTTTTTTATTTTTTATTTTTTTTTTAATATCTGCCTGATCAGTGGTATCTGCTCCAAAAAGCAGATAATAAAATATTCCCTATTTTCCAAGCATGAGACATGAATGACTTTTATACATAATAAGATAATTTTAATAGTGTGACTGTTAATGTCCAAGAATTAGCATGAAAAATTGCACATTTTGTTGTGCTTGAAGTTTGTAGCCCAAAGACACTCAAGACCAAGGATATTTGAAATTCATTGTCATGGTCGGCAGCAAATTATGCTAACAGGATTATACGGTAACTTTTGTCTTCCAAATGCATTCGGAAAGTAAGGGAAGCTTTACTTAGCTTTTCAAAGACTTTTTTTTTTCACCTACACAGTTACTGGAAATAAACATCACAAATCTTAGGCTACTGCAGTTTTTCATATATCAGCAGTGAAGTGGAATGGTCAGCACAAATGCACCAAGTTCTCCATGCTGCCCATGGCTTATTCTGTCAGCTGAACCTTAGACAAATGTGACAGTATCTACAGCTCAGTTTCTGTCAGGGCTCTCCTAATGTTCCCTTCTGATGTAGCTAGGGAACAGGAATACAACTTTGATGTGCTTGGTGAGAACGGTACTAAGATTTCTCCTTTGTGTAAGGATGCAAGTGTTCTGAAATTCAAAGACTGTCTTTATCATGTCTCAGGACAGAGTCAAACAGGAATGTTATGGGGGAAAAAAGTTATACTGGCAGTGCCAGCAATGGTAAGCATATTCAGGGAAAACCGAAACAGAAACCTCAATACATTGACCAATTATCTTGTGTAGTTTGAAACATCTTTTTGCAAGATTCCTTCTGTTATTTAAGACTACTTTTTAATGTTGAATTGGAGAATTGTGGGGCTGCTTCTTTAATCTTGTCAAATGTCATAATTAGTTTGTCTTTCTGCAGAAGACTGAAAGCTCAGTAAATGGACCACGGTAGTGTTTCTTTGATGCAATGTAACCTGTATGCAAGTAACCTTTTAGTCAGACTGCTCCAAATTCCCACTGGCTTAATCTGCAGCAGACCGGAGGTTAGCAATAGATTTTATTTTATTTTCCTCACTTTGTAAGCAAGGAGTGATGGCCTGAGGACGGTTCTGCTTCACAGTTTAGTCACCTTTATTTCTTATACTCATGCAGTATTTTGTTTTGCCTTAATTTTGAGGATGAGATATGACACAATGTAAATACTGCCAAAGCTTCTATTTTAGTCATTTGTTTCAGATACAGTATTTCCTGACTTCTCAATGGTATGCTGATTCGAAGAGTACAAAATCTTCCAGTTTCCTGTACAATTAGTTGTCCCTTATTCCAAGAAACATTACTAGTATTTCCAGTATTCTCCTTTCTTGCCTATTGTTACCAAAATGAAGACATTGAGGGATCACCTTTTTCTGGCTTGTTATCCATATGCTTTATTGAACACGGGTTCCACCATCCCATGAGGTATGACTTTTTCTATATGCAAAAAAACTGAATAGAGGAGGCCAGTGTATTCTTTCAAATTTGGTTCTGTGGTTTCCATTTTTTGCTTTTGATACCATCCTGTTCCATAAACATACAGTCTGTCTCCATTTGACTGCTGTTTGACAGTGATTGCTATGAGAAGAATCTCATGTTTACATCTCGCATTGTTACTCCATTTGAATGCTTCTTTTCTGAATACAGGAAAAATATTTCAAGGTTATGCAGATTTATTTTTTTTACTGTGAATTTTGCATTGTCAGACTGCTAGTTTGTGACTAACATACATATGCACAGATTTCTAAAGAACAAACCAGCATAGGTGATAACAAATCTAGCTAACATGCTTTAGTGAACACTCAGGTAATATACTCCTCTTGAGGGCCTTACTCATTGCGCTCCTTTATTGCAGTACTTTTATGATTATGACTGGCCTCTCATCAGCTTAAATTGGATGAGCAAGGATTACGTTTACTACAGGTACTACATCTCTTCCTTATGCAGTAGCTCTGACAAAAAAAATCTTTTCAAGTTGTGTCCTGTGATATATGCTCAAAGCGGGAGAGGAGAGGAGGAAGGGAAAAAAACCCCTCTTTAAAAGGAAGAGATTTAAGCTGTTGTAGCCTCAGGCAGCAGTGATTTATAGTCAGCAATTTATGAGTGCTTTACTGACTTCTTCATTATTCAGTAGAAAAAAAATCCATACTTATTTTTGGAAGTGCTATATCGACATGTTCTACAGGTATTTCTAGGATATGCCAATACAGTATTTCACACTAAACATATGCCCTTTTAAATATGTATTAGTACAAAAGAAAAAAAATCCAAATGGGGCATCTATTGTGTATATACAATATGCTTCTCTTCAATCTGTTTCTCTAATCAAGGTTTGAACTCAGAGGGTGTTAGAGGAAGAACATTGTAGTTATTTAAGTCTTTCAAGTCATTCTGCTAAGAGAGTGTAGAACTGTTAAACAGTTTTTCCAGTCCAAGAAGGACCAACTTCCACATTCAGATCTGTTTCAGGTTGCTTGCTTAATTTCTGTCATTCCCATTAAAAACTTGAATGATTTCTTCTTCTCTAGCCATGATGTAAAGGGATAAACTTGGAGGATCTGTAATCTGGTATTTTTATGTTGTAAGTCACAAGAACTGTGTACTTCTGATGTTTCCTAAGTGAACTTTCAGTTGTTCTTCATACAAAACACAATACTTTTCTGTTTTTATCTTGTAAATGACTTCAAATTCCTGTTCGTAGACCTCTTGCTCTTTAAAGGGGCATATTACTGGTCTATATGGGTCTAATTAAGACCATGGCTAAATGTACATTTTCATTGCTACAAGGTTGTCTAAAATTTCACAGTAGGTTTTATATGCCAGTAAGATGGACTGAATGAACATCTACTTCGATGCCATTGACTTTAAAACAAAAACAAAAACAAACAAGCAAAAAAAAAAAAAAGAAAGAAAAAAGGACTAGAAATTAATTTGCCCCATGGGGCTGATTTGGCAGGTATCGACTAAGATGATTTAAAGCTTCTGTTTTGCAGTCAAGCCATGTTTAGAAGAGATATTTAATGTCCTTGGTTTGGTTTCAAAGGAAGTTAATCATAGTTTTGGAGTTAAGCCTTCCTCTGAATTTTTTTTGCTAAATAGCAAAGTCTGGACACAGTTCCAGTAAGCCTTATCACAGAATCATTGCCAGAGGAAAATATTATGAATGAGTCTCCTGTTTCTTGTTATCGTATGCCTTTCAAAAGCCTTAGAGGTACAATTATGGAACAGCAGCAACCATCTGTCCCCATTTGAAGTAAAACAGAATCAACTTTCTGTTCAGTAATTTTACATTTTAACTTCTAACTCCTGAAGTTAAAAGCATATTGTGGAGAACACTGCTCATTATCAGAGTGATAAGACAAGTGTTCGTACTTCATGCCAAGGAATGGTATACAGAGAGGTTCTTGCTTAAACTTACTGCTATAGCAAACAAGAGGAACCAATTCCATTATTTGCTCAATTAGAGAGTTGGAAATGGAAAAGCATAGAGGGATCACACTTGTGGGAAGGAGCAGACAAGATAGGTGGCCCAGACCTGACCAGCTGGGGTATTCTGTCCCATCTGCCCCATGTTCAGTATAAAAGCTGAGGGATCAAATGGTCAACCCTCTTTTCTTCAACGGCCTGTCAGGTCATCTGCCTTAGATTCAGACCCACATGTAACTGACTCCAGAGCTGGAACCTAGTTCCCATCTCTCACTGAGTCCAGTCTGGGACTTCCCCAGTGCCTGCTGGTGGTTTCATCCTGGGAGCTCGATACAGTTTTGTATATATTGTATCTATTTTCTTCTTTTTGATTTTAATACTAAAATTTCATCAGTTTAGTTCATTCTAAACTTCTAAATCTCCTTATCTNAAAACCCTTTTTTTTTTCCCTTTTTTTTTTTTTTTTTTTTTTTTTTTTTTTTTGTGGAGGTAGTTGGGCCATCTGTCATTCTGGTTTTGGGTCAATTTGGCTGAAACTATTACACCATCTTCTGAAATTTGTGGGATTCTTTGTGTTTAAATTCAAATTAAACAAAACTCAATACCAGACCTTTGAACTTCAGTTTAATTTCTCTGAGTCCTTTTGCGCTGCTGCTGATCAATGACAATAACTACATAGGGAGTAGTGCCCAGTATTTAGAAACTACACCCTTGAATGAATTATTTTCTGCTGCTTATGTCCAGTGAGCCTGCAAGGGCCTTGATGATGCTTCCATCAACAGAATTTGAGTACTGTTAACCTTTATTTTACTAAAAGCTAGTCGCAGGTCAGAATAGCACAGTTACATGACTTCTTGCTACATGTATTTTACCTATTCTGTTACACGTCCGAGATTTCTATCATCTGCACCTTGATAAATATCTTTCAATCAAGAGCTGGAAAGCTACTTTTCAAGGTTGTCATTGTTTTATTCTGCAACTCTTTCACAGAGGTGAAACCACACATATAATAATCTTCACCTCTTAAACTGGCTCTGACTATTAAGTAAATTTAATCTTTAAATTAGTGGGTTTTTTCTTTCTTTATACATGTACTTTGTCTGATCTTTCCTCCTCTTCATTCACTGAGAGTTTTCCTGCTGGCTTCACAGAAGGATCTATTCTGTTCATTTTGCAACGGAGCAAAAAAGCAAACAAAGAAAATTATTGAATTAAGATTATTTAATGGAATTTCAGATAAATTAAGTAATTATTATATTACATCTTCCTTGAGCGTATTCTTATTTGAGTAGTTGGATAAAGATTGGGTTGTTGCTTTTAAAATATCATTTATTTTTAAAGCAACAATTTATATTAAAATTACTTCAATATCTTTTCAATTATCTGGGTTAATTATAAAATATAATATAAAACCAATAATGTAGATCACTCTTGTTCAGTTCCAATAGCTAGAATGAAACTAAGAGGTTAAAAAATTAAAACTCTTCATGTTTTTGCTTCTGTTCACCAACTACTCGAGCATATTAACATGTTTTATGCAGAGAGGAGTTTGCATTAAATTCCTCTATGCATTTCTTGGAAATTGGTATTCTCTTAACTAAGACCTACAATAACTAGAGAAGTACACTCAAACCTGTAATTATACTTCCCGCCCCTTACCCATCCTATGCTCTTGGGAAAAAATTGTGTTGCATAGGACTGCTGGGATTGGCTTTTAAATACCTGGAGAGCCTTTCAAGCCCAGTGCAGTCACCTGAGATTTAATTAATTAGAGCTAACTGATACACCAGGTAACAAAGAGTTGTGGTTCATGCCTATATGCTGTGGGATTGTGGGTGTTTAAAGTGAGCTTGGGAAAAAGGTAGGCTGACCTGCAGGTTATTTGTGGAATGGATTCACCAAGAAACTTTCTGTGAAGTTTGTGGTACTTAGGGCATCAGAATTACATAAGGATGTGATTTCCATTGAAGTCAGGACCTTCGAACCATTGAAGTCAGAACTGCTTATTAAAACAAATTCTGAGAATATGTTACAAGGGAACCAATAGTAAAGTAAAAAGGGCATCTCTTGCATTACCTCTGATGAGCTTTTCATTGTTTAATGAATGATGATATAATAGTGATAAATTGACTTTCCTTATAAGGAAATATAAATTCTACCTTTCTGAAAGGAGTTAATGTGCAAGGTTCAGGCTTCATCTTCTCTTGGGCCAGGCAAGTGAACGATACCTTGTAGAGTAGAAGTGTTCCCTTACAGTGTGCATGTTCTTTCTGGGTTTCTGTCTGATTTAAGTAGTAATGGTAATATGACTTTCTAAAGAACAGTGGGATATTTTCAGTGATACATTTTTTTCTTAAAGATGCAATGCTAAGGAACCTACTTTTTTACTGCTTTCTTCACAGTTAATTCTTTTTTTCTCTATTAAAACCATTTATTTAATTTTTAGATTGATTTCCCCTATATTTTCTTGATCTACCTTTGATAGTGTTGTTTCATTTCTATTCCTTTTGTAGGTATTTAAGAATAGGGTATGATGAAGTAATTTTTAAACTTTTCTAAGATTCAGTAATGCAGTACATGCAAACTTATATTGTAAAATTGCTAATACAAGGATAGGTAACAGATGTTTTAAGTCCTGTAGTCTTTTTCTAGTTCTTTACAGTTTATCACTGTATAATTTAGTACTTTTTACATTGTGGACTTTAGTTCATTGTTCAGTGAATAATGAACTAAATAATAAACTATTATTTAGTTCATATATAGACAAGCTTAGGTTAAATGCCAAGCAAATGTTGAAATGAGGGTGCAGATTTTTACTGAAGCGAGGAAAACATCCAAAGATGACTCCAAAGTGGTTTATCTGAACTGACACAAAACCCTTCTGTTTTTACAGGGGGTTTTAATAGGGGTGAGATGCATTATTAATTATTTTTTAAATTAAGGTATATGGAATCTTTTTTTTTTCCTGCTTTTTTGTAAACAGCATAAATCTTCATAATTGGTCAGAGGCAATATTTCAAATATTTTGGATGATCTGGACAATGTTGAGGACTGCATAATGTAATCTGAAAAGTGCAAATGAGGAAATCTGGAATATGTGCTAGACTTGAGGATGGTAGATGGCATCATAGAATGGTTAGAGTTGGAAGAGACCTTAAAGATCATTGAGTTCCAACCCCCCTGCCATGGGCAGGGACACCTCCCACCCACTAGAGCAGGTTGNATACGGTTGACTTTTTGGGCTGCCAATGCACACTGCTGGCTCATGTTGAACTTCTCATCCATAAGCACTTCCAAGTCTTTCTCCTCAGGGCTGCTCTCCAGCCATTCTCCACACAACCTTTATTTGTGCCTGGGATTGCCGTGTCCCAGGTGCAGGACTCTACACTTGGCTTGGCTCTACTTCATGCAATTTGCACTAGCCCACTTCTCAAGCATGTCTGGGTCCCTCTGGATGGCATCCCTTCCCTCTAGCATGTCAGCTGCACCCCGAAGCTTGGCAGCATTGGCAAACTTGCTGAGGGTGCATTCTATCCCACTGTCCATGTCTCCGACAAAGATGTTAAGTAGCACTGGTCCCAGTACCGACCCCTGAGGAACACCACTCATCACTGGTCACCACTTGGAAACTGATCCATTGGCCAAACCCTTTGAGTGTGGCCATCCAGCCAGTTCCTTATCCACTGAGTGGTCCATCCACTGAATCCATAACTTTCCAATTTTGAGACTAGGATGTTATGTGAGACAGTGTCAAATGCTTTCCTTAAGTCCAGGTAGATGACATCCATTGCTCTGCCTTTGTCCACCAAGTCTGTGGCAGTATCGTAAAAGGCCATCAAATTTGTCAGGTAGGATTTGCCCATGGTGAAGCCGTGTTTGTTGTCTCAAATCACCTCCTTATTTCCAATGTGCCTTAGCAGAGATTCCAGGAGGAGATAATCTGGCATACTGTCTTGATGCAGTGAATCAAGGAAAACCAATGACAGAGCAGAGAAGAAAAATGTCTATTCTAAAAGAAAAAAATACCGGTAGATCCCCTATACCATGAATAACTTTGTTAGCTTTTACAGTTTTAAACTGGTGGTTTGACCTATTCTTGTTAATACATTCTTTTTAATACGTTCTTACTAAACTAATTTATCAACAGTTTATGCAGCAGTGTCCAATTCTTTGACAAATGTCTGCCTAATGTGAAATGGGTTTCTGCATGTAGGAAGAGTTAATAGCATAAGGTTGTCTAAAACTTGCAATAGAAAAGGACAAAAATAAAGGACATCTCAAAAAATTTGGCAATATTGCACTCAGGTTCTTGGATCTAATTAGTGTGATGTAGAACTCTGAGCGGAAACAGAACTTCAGGGGTAGAAAGTGATGGATATGAAGTCAGTCTCAAATACCCTGTAACTAATAGGAAAGCTTTCAAAGAATGAAGTGTGAATCTGCCTTACCCATGAGTGTTTTCTGAATTTACACGGCATTACTTTCTTGATTTTATGTGGTCTTTTAATATAAATATAATAATAAAATTAAGTATGTAAATCAAAACATGCATAACAAAAAATGTAACGGTCATATCTCATAATAAAGATCAAAGGAAGTTTTGATTTGGGAAGTCCAAATTCAATAATATGTAGTCGTATTAGTTCTGTTATAATGATATTTAAAATTTTTAGGGTCTTGTTCTGAATATTTTATACAGATAAGAAGAAAAGGCATATAAGGTTTGTAGATAGGAAAATGTATTTATCAAAAGTGCTCTATCTTCTTATTGTAGAAGTCTATGAAGCTTTTTGAAGGAGTGCTCCTGTTACCTTTTATTTAGTTGAGATTTCCTTGGAAGGAATCTTGAATTCCTTGAAAAAAGGAATTTTCAAGCTGTGTTTCTGTGCCTGTATGCATGAGAGTCTGAAAAGACTTTCTTTCTCTGAAGGCTCTAGGATATTTTAGCTTTCATAAAATTAGTAGCAGGAATGTATGACACCTTTTTTCCTCTTTTCTGCCCAGTTTATGTGCGCATACACTTGAGCTGGCTCTCTATCTGAATCCTATGTACATTTTCTTAAATCTTTGTTTTTATAGATTGTTGGTGTGACCGGGTATAATTTTTATCTGGTCTTGTAGGTCGTCAGAATAAGTAATTTGAATAGTGTAGGGAAACCTTATCAGGAAATTTATGGAACATGTGTGTACTCAGTTCATCTCTTTTTATTCTTGTGTTTGTTTTCACGGTGAAATATGACAGCATATAAGATGGCTGGCTTCCTTGCCAGGAAGTCTAGTGACAGGATGAAGGTTAATGGTTTTAAATTGGAAGAGGGGAGATTTAGATGAGATATTAGGAAGAAGTTCTTTACTGTGAGGGTGGTGAGGCACTGGAACAGGTTGCCCAGGGAAGTCGTTGATGCCCCATCCCTGGAAGTGTTTAAGGCCAGGCTGGATGGGGCTTTGAGCAACCTGCTCTAGAGAGAGATGTCCCTGCCCGTGGCAGGGGGGTTGGAACTTGATGATCTTTAAGGTCCCTTCCAACTCTAACCATTCTATGATTCTATGATTCTGTGTCTGTGCTTCTGTGTACTGGGATTTGTTTTGTGGGAAAATAACAAATTAAAGTTAGTGAATTATTTGCTTCTGTCAGAAAATGTAGTTCCTTGGTTCAATAGACTTAGAGCTCTCAGGAGAGAATGAAAGAAAAGGATTTGTCCTCTTAACAGAGAGCTTGAGATTAACATAGACTTTAGCAAAGCTAGACAGGCACTTATCTGCATCTAACAAGGAAAAGTAAAAGTAAAAAGAAAATTAAGATCTTTGTGAAATCTTGTTTTTGACCCACAGCATAAAGTTCTAAATGTATGAGTAAAAGCTTAATTCTCTTTTCCCAAATACCGGTTGGAAAGAGAAAAAAATCCAACGGAGTCATTTGGAATTACAACAGTAAACTTGTGTAATTGCTTGTTTAAGTCCCAGTTTATCAACAATGATAAGAAAATGAGTGTGCCTACTTTATTCTAGTGCATTTCATTGACAGTCTGCTGTATGGAGAACGAGAATGTAGAAGAAAGAGATGTTATCAGTCAGTGCTGGAATGCATTAGGAATATGATAAGGGAGGTTGTGTGAATCTTTTAACAGATGAATTAAGCTTGCACAAATAGTAACGGGAATTGAATTCCAAAGAAATAAGCACAATTCTTTGTAAACAATGAAACAAATGGAAATTTGTAAAGATGTGTATCTGCATATTAATGCGTTTATGGAATTCCAGAATTTATGGAATGCGGTATAATTTCTCTGACTGATACAAGCTAAGTAATGGACCATGGATATTTTTTTAATGCTTCTGAACAATTCAGAATTATAGCAATTATACCAAGTTTTCTAAATATTTTAAAGAAGAATCATCTTTCAGAATACTAAAATCAGTCAGTGATTAGTTTGCTGAGTTTTTGTAAAAGCTGAAAACTGGATTAGATTAAGTTTTCTTTGCAGATTGTTTACATAGCCACAATTCAGGCCATTCATAGTGCTTTCTCCTATGATAGTTTTTAAAGTAGAATATTCTTTGCTTTTGTAATGATTAATGTACTCTTTGGTGCGCTGTTGTTGGGAAAGATTGTTGTGATTCTTTATCAGAAATTGAAATGAGTTTTTTTGTAAACAGTCCACTTTGATGTTGTTACTGACTGCTATGGTCTTAATCTTTCTTGCGTTAGGTAGTTACTAATGCCTTGCAGTTTATCAAAGTCTATTAAAATTGTTGATTTGGAGTTTTGGGAAGAAAAACAAAATTGAGGGAAGAAAACAAAATTGATAGAAGATCCTTAAGGGAACATTATGGTAATTAAGTTTTTAAAAAAGATATGATTGCTGATCTGGTGTACATTTTATATATCTTGGCGTCCTTTGTTTAAAAAAAAAAACAAAAAAAAACAAACATCAACCTGTAAAATCATTGAGTATTTGAAACAATGTTTTTTTTCACACCTGCAAGTTATTTCCATAGAGCAGGCATGCACTGCGGCAAAGATTTCATCAGGTTTATATATAACTGACTGTGAGACACTGATAAGGAAAGGTGATTCAATTTTTGTAGTCTCTTTGTTGCAGATTGTGTTTTTTAAAATTCATCAATGTATAAAGTTGTCCTAATGAAATTATCCTATGGGCCCAGTGGGACTTATTGAGAAATTAATTTTTGCTGCTAGAAGCTTTCATTGTAGCGTTAACTTGTGCAACTAGTTCTTCAATACCTTACTTCTTTGATTCCATTTGTTTATTAAGTTTTCATATTCTATGTGTCCCAGATTTCATGATAAAAACCATAAAGAATGACTGCATATGTGGGCAACTATCGGTATCAGTTAGCTGGTCCTGCACTCAGGCGAATTGGAAAGGAAACTTGTAACTAGTAGTAACTGTGAAGAGGAAAGTTTGTGATACTTTGATCGTCCCTAAGAGAGTATTAGCTTGGAAGATACCACAAATATGATAATAAACAGACTTTTCTTGAATCAGTTAATCCAACTTAGTACAAGACCAACCTGAATAGTATCTTCTTATTTCTACTGGTTACTGATTCAAGAGTCATGAGAGCAGTCAGGAGGTCTCTGAAGAAACGTGAACACTTTAAGGGGATAAATTGGAGAATAAGAGTTTTATATGATACAAAATTATGTATACAGCTTTCTTTATGGTGGTCTGTCAAAAATTATATTTTTCTACTTAGATTTTTCTTTTTTAAAAAAATTGCTGTTCATTGGAGATCTTGACTAAGACTAAATGTCAAGGAATTTTGTATATTTCTTGTTTAGTTTGGTGTTCGTTTTTTTTTTTTTTTTAAAAATTATTTTTTTAAGTGAAGAATCTGTACTAGAAAGATTTCCAAAATCTGACGTGTTGTTCTGTAGGGATTACTATGCTACAAAATTTTAGGTAGTAGTCTTTACGCCCCAAAACACAATCAGGACAACCCATAATGTGCTTCTAATAAGGACTGATTGAGACAAATAGACTTCTCCATTGTACAAGTCAGAACATTTTAAATGAACCTCCTAGTTGCATTCTTTTGGGGGAGACCATTTTTTCCTTTGAAAAAGTGTAGGAAAAAAGGAAGTTTTAGTTTGAGATCCTAACTAACTTTTCTGGATTATGTGTTATAAATTGCCCTGACAGTCAAACTCAGCCTCAGTAAATTGAAGCAGTCACCAGTTCCCTTTGCAAGTGACAAATCCATGAAGATTGTTCAAATCCAGACTCATCTGTGGCATCAGAAGATGTCTGTGTCCTAGAGACATGGGAATCTATAGGAATGCCCATTGTGCATGCAATACCATACTTTATCATGGTACTTAAAACGCTTCAGTTTTGATTACTGAAAGATTAGTTTTGGAAAAAATAATGCTACCATTGATATACATTTTCATATTCAAGCTCAAACTTTTAATAGAGAGTAATTTTGCTCTCTTTAATCTTTCCTGAGTGAAATAGATTATTATTTAAAATTAACTTGCTGCAAAATGGAAAATGAATGTGACATTGTGACAATGTTTGTGATAGTTTTGTGTCCCCATGCCTTGCATCTGATCAAGTTATTTGTTAATAATTTTTAAATTGGCAATGGATTAGAAATATGTACATAATTATACTAAAAATTAAATATTACATCTTTCTATTTATTACCAAAATTAAATCATATCTTTAATAAATCAACTCTAAATGATTACTAGAAGCAAATGGGAATACAGGTGTTAACTTTTTGAACTAGTAACATTTGTTTTCCACAAAGCTGTGATTTAAGGCTATAGTAACAGAAAAAACATTAAAAGCTCTTGAAAGACACTCAAGGAAATTTTATATGTCAATTTGTCAATAATCTTGACTAAAGACTATAATGCACAGACATTAGAAAGAGAAGGTTTGGGGTTTGGATTTTTTTTGTTTGTTTGTTTAGTTTTTTTTTTTTCTTTTTTTAAAGCACATGAAAGAGAAAATGCTACCCAGTAACTGCAGACTGGAGCCTGGAGTCGTAGTTATGGGGAGAAAAAAATCCTGCATTAAAATGAAGACAAAAAGAAAAACTTGGAAGGATAGAGAGCAGTCATTGAGGTCATTGATGATAATTTAATTAAATATAAGTTATAGAATATGTTGATGAACCTACTAAAAGGTAATGTATATGTGAACAGAATTTAATTTATTTTTGTCCAGTTCTGGAGTTTCACTAAATTTCCTTCCAAAAGTCAGAGCCATTTCCTGAAATAGGAAAATTCTTTTGGGAAACACCAGCTAACTACATCCAAATGCTTCTGGTAATAAAAAAATTATTCATGGTTTATGTATCATTCTGAGTTATGAAAAATAACACGCAGAAGACAGCAGCTATAGGAAAAAATGGTGACTTTTTATTACTTTATTATTTTAAAACATGCAATATTTTTGGCCATCTTTGAAGCGAACATATTTAAAAATTCTTCAACATAATATACCAGATCTAAGGTTTGGAAAACTTCAGTGCTGTGCATCTGGTGAGCGAAAATGTTATTTACCATCCAGAATTCCTTTGGTATGTGGAAAATGAATAGGGAGAGCCCGAGATGATGTTGGAAGAATGAGGGAAAAACTTTAGGCTCGGTCACACTTTCAGAGTATACCTGTAACTAAAAGTCGTAAAATTCTGATATGAGTTACGCTGAAGTCAAAGTGGTTGCGTATGGTATAAAGCATTGATTCAAAAATGCATTAAACATACTTTAGTACTTTCCTGGAACTGTGGCCTAACTGGCTTCATTGGGTGAGTATAACTAGAGATGAACAATAAAGTTGAGGGAGCAGTTTCACATTGGCAAACACAGTTTCACTTAAACAACTTGTATATTTGAAAGCTCTCAAATCAATTATGTGATTATAAATGTAGGTGGTTTTTTTTTTTATATTTTTGTTGCAATGAAATTTAATTGTCAAAGCATTTTAAACTCTGATCTGAATTTTAGTAAGTTTTCAGTCAATTTTATTTTCTTCGGCATTTTGAATGCAAAGTACATTCAAAATGACTGAAATTCACATGGAACAACTTAATGAATTTGGTGCAACGTAAGGTAGAGAAGGAGTGGATTTGCTTTCCTTATATCTATTTATACAAGCAATAGAGTATAGAAAGCCAAGTGTGTTACTACAGCTATAAAATCTTAATTTCTTCAGATTAAATTAATAGAATTATAGGAAAATTCAGGTTGGAAAGTATATCAGGAAGTAAACTAGTCCAAGTAAAACTTGCTCTGGTTGATCAAAAGGTGCTTGAACCTGACACAGTGTTTTCAGTGGGGTCTTATCCTGTTCCCAATGAGCTTTTTCTTGCAGTGCCCTGAAGTGTGTTCCAAGTGGACGTGCATGACGATTTTTGAAGGGACTGAAGTAGTTCCCAGGTTGTCTTTTGACTCTGTTTTTCATAAAAGGTTTTTCTGCAAGTCCCCTTTTAAGTATTGTTTCTCTGATAGGCCTTAAATGCTTCAAAATAACAGGTATGTTTGCTTGAAGTGTACCTTAAATAGCTGGAATGAAATTGCACTGGAGAGTGGACTAGTGCCAAATGGAAAGGAAACACTGAATTGTAACAAAGAATTTAGTAATTGCAGTGGCATTTCTATCAAACTGAAACAGTTAACATTTCCTGTTCTTTATTCTCAAAGTACCAACATCAAACTTTACCAAGTAGATCTACTTGAAAGTTTAACGAGGTTAAAAACAGGACATGTTTACAACATAATTTTGCTTAAAGAAAAGGGCAAGCCTTGATCTGGTTATACTTCCTTTCCAGGACAATGTTTTTACAGCTTCTCTAGGTAAGCTATATGAACTAATTCAATTAAGTGCTAAAAAGGTGCCACATCTAGATAGGCTTTTGAGAGTACAGAACCCAATGGCATTCTTTTCATTAAAAAGCAAAAGAAAGGATTGATACTTCAGAATGAAAACTAAATCAAGCAATGTGCAATAGTGTAAATATTAAGAAGGAGCTTTTTTATAAAATACTAGAATGAAAACATGTTCCCTTTCTTACATGTATAAATTGGTATTTTTTCCAAATAAGAATTTTTTTCTGATATTGGGGCCTTCATGCCATTGTTTATGATTAGCATTTGGTGCAGTGCAGTTATAAAACTTAGTGTTCTCAGTATGTTCTTAGGTTCCTTCCCATCCATTTTCCTGACAGCATGCCTGGCAGTTGTACTGCACTGTTAAGTAGATGGTATGTCTTAGGTTTAGTATGTCTTTATATATGGTTCAAAGGCCTTGGCTGCAAACTTGGCTTTCTTTAACAACATAAATTATTTCATTTGTAATACGTTTTTGTTTGTTTGTTTGTTTGTTTGTTTGTTTTTTCTTTTTTGTTACCTGCACTTCCCTTAGCTTGTCCAGTGTGCACATACTTCCTTATATTTTGAGTGGCACCATGAAGAAGAGAGATGATTTCTGTCATAAAACATGCAAAGTACTTTGTGAAGTGTGTGTATTCTAGGTGTTCAAGGAACTCTTATGTAGGCAGATCACTCACATCAGCAGGATGTGTACATACACACTGTACTGAAAAATCAGATCCTAACTTTACTCATGATTATAACTTTTCCGATTAACCGAAAAAAGACCTATTTAACTGAGCATTCTTTCAACTATTGTTAAGAAAAATAAAAAGATAATACAAACACACATTGCAGCTTGTAGGTAAGTTCCTCAAATAGAAAACTGTGGTATTTAAAAATAAAAATAAGAATTCAGCTATTAGATTTTCCTCAAAGAGAAATGTAAAGTGTGGCTAACAGAACACAGTAATAAAATACATTGATCTGCTTGTACTTCACAGTTAAGGACTAGGAAGAGATTTGGTATTTCTTTTGAAAAGTCCATCATTGGTGCTTCATTGTTTTTTCATGAATCATTATGTTCCATCAGCACCAACTGCATGCAAGGTAACAGAAAGACTGGAAATCATTTTGGGATTAGGAGAGAAAATTTATTTTTATGTATTTCATAGGCAACTTCTTTCTATGTCTTGCTGTAGATATAATTAAGGGAAACCCATATTGGAGAGGCTTCTTCATTACAAACTGCTGAATGAGAAATGCTTTTCGACTTCTACTGAATTTTGTTTTAAGTACAAGAAGATGCTGGGGGAAGAGTGTCATGACAGACAGGTTTGCAAATGGGGAGGTTTTTTCAAAGAAAAAAGTGGAAATGAAGGGAAATAATGTTTTCCTTCCTTGTAACTAGGCCTCACAGCACCTTCATACTGTAATTAACATGATTTATCCATTAGCAACTCTCTTTTTTATTGTTTGTTAGAAATTTTTCTACTTCACAGGGAACATGTTAATGCAAATGAAACATAGCATCTGCAGATGAAGATAGTTAGATTTTGTGGTTAAAGAGGAAGAGCATCTCATGTTAAGTATTTTTTACAAGGCAATGATAACTCTATGTTTCAAAGTTTTACTGAGCCCTGTATATAATGCACATTCATGTACAGGACCTCAGTGTTTCTGATCTCTTTCTACACAAGTTCAGTACTACTTACAATAAAATACCTATTCTGAAAACTTGATTAATTTCCCATTAAGAGGGGAATGATCCTCTGATTTTTATTTTAGTCTCATGTTGCAGCACATGTGAGTTTATTCTGGGAAATTGTTAGTTTCATTATCTGTGCCATGAAGGTGACTCAGTATTTCTTTTACTGGTCTAGTTGGATGTTATGTGGTTAAAATTGGGAGTGGGTTTATCAGGAAGGATGAAGGTTCTGCGATGAGAAAGTGATTATATGCTCATGCAGATCTGATAGCAGATAGATCCTGCTTTCAAAGTAGCTGCTGATTTCTTAACCACTTCAATTTTCTTCAGCAAAATTTAGACCAGTTTATGACTTACAGAGAAATTCAGATTCATTTCTGATTCTGATCACTGTGGTTACCTTGCAAACCTATTATGTGTTAAACATTCAAACTTTGAGTGCTGCTGAATCCTGATGAGGTGAATCTTCATTTTGTAATAATTTCTTTGCCCCGATGTGTGAGTAACAATAACAAATCTTGATCTCTTCAATGGTAGCAGATTTTTGTTTATGGACAGTTATTCACTACTTACTGTTTCTATATTCAGTCTAATTGAGATAAATGTCTTTGTATCTGTAATTACCATTTCCCTGAGATTATTCAGGCTAATTGTTTATAGGTAATTTAAGCATTAAATCTGTAGCTCAAAAAAAGGAATTATCTAATGAGATTTGTGTAGTGTGGCAGTCTTTGTGGATGTTTTCCTACAAGCTGTTTTTACAAAAACATACTGATGATTGACATCTACAAACATTTTTCAATGCTGTGTAGTCCAAATAATTTGCTAAGATTTTGACCTATATTTCAGGGAGTTTGAGTTGCTGTAGAAAGTGAGACCTATTGCATTAATAAATATGTGAACATAGTTTTAGACTTTTAATTATTATTGAAAGAATAGAATTACAAACTCTATTTTTGTCACTAAGATCAGAGCAAGCTGTTCTTACTTGGGTGACATCAGTGACCTGTTTCAGAAGGTCATTGCAGAAATGCCTTGCATTCTGCTTTACTCAGGAAGCTTTGTTTTTCAAATAGTTTCACATGTGATGACTAGTTTTTCTGCTAGACACATTAAAATAATATTTGTGGTGGAATTGTCTCCAAACTGCCAGATTTTGTCCTGTTTTTGAGTTAATTTCTTCTCCCTCTGCTTGTGTCAATACAGTTCAAAAACATAATGTTTTAGGAAAATGCAGTACTTCGAATCCTTTGCATGAATTATTTTGCTTTATGTTTGCCTTTGTTTCATTAACATAGTCCTATTTATGGATGCTTTTTCTCTTTTTTGACAAGATTGAATAGTGTATTTAAGTATTTAATGTGTGCTATTATTATCCTGCTATGAAACAATCAGTATTCTATATGTCTTTGAGAAAGTGTTTTCTGAAGCATCTTCCACTGTTAGGTGTCTTTCTGTATAATTCTAATTTACAAAATAGTTATAAATTTAATAACAGTGGCTGTAAGGTAATGTTGATTGGAATTGTACTTTGTTCTCAATTTATTTTTTTCTTATTAATCATACTGAGCTTATACTTCCTATGTCATTGACCTAAACAGGTGAAATAGTTACATTTAAGAATTAGGATATTCTTGAAATA
Organism: Thinocorus orbignyianus; assembly: GCA_013400375.1. Lineage (NCBI taxonomy): Eukaryota > Metazoa > Chordata > Aves > Ciconiiformes > Thinocoridae > Thinocorus > Thinocorus orbignyianus. Next base: position 143,281 of record VXBW01005208.1, on the reverse strand, counting down.
AGATTGCTATATGAAAAGTATATTAACTTTTCTTTTAGCAGCAAACCCAAAAATCCTAGCTAAAAGTCTAGTAAAGAAAAAGTTTCTAATGAAGAGTTCCATAGGCAAATGTAAGATATTAGATAGTAAAGTCTTCAGTTTCTGTAGAGATGGTAACATTTTACTGTACACCTCTCTTAGCTTCAGTCATCCCTCAGTAGTTAAAGCAAGTTTCTCTTTAATTGTCCCTTTCTGGACAGTGGATTTGTTTCAAAGTGAAATACATTGGATTTGACACCCACATTTTATGTTTTTCATATTTTCAAGAAGAATCCTCTTTAATTTATAATGTTACCATGACAAAATTGCAACAAAGCTTACTTTAATAGCATATTTGCCTAACATTTGTTGAAACAAGTGCAACAATGCGCTATGATAAACTCTGATTTAAAAATACTACTTAATTCCATTTCTTGCTTCCAGTACTGTGGACAGCCATGAGAATTAAATGAAACCGTCACATTTCTTATTTCAAATTTTTCTAGAGGGCAACTATGCCATGAAAACAGAACTCAGTGTCTGTGATGACTACTAGTTAATCTGGAAAAGTGTTGCAGTTAGATACCATCCAAGTAGCAGCTCCAATGACAGGACTTGCACAGCATATGTTAGCTTTCTCTTTTACTTTGTTTCACTGAGGAAAGGGTTTTGCCAGTATGAAGTCATATGAGTCAAAATCCATGGCAAGTATGATTGCAAGTTTTATTTGAATATATACTATCATACGAAGTTTAAAGAGAAATTTAATAAAAAATTAATATTAACGTTCTAAACCACCAAGCAGGAAATACAAATAAATTACATATAGGATCCCCATCACATTCTGAAATCAGTTTGGATAGTATATTAGATAAAAAATTTAAAAATTACAAGGAATTTTATTTGCATAGGTTAAAATTTTGCACACGAACCGCATTTAAACTGCAATCTTAATCTAATTGTAACCAATGTAGATTTTTTTTTCAAATGTGAAAAACCTTCACAATTAAAATAGTGTCCCTTTAATAAGGAGGGCTTTGAATGCATATATGCTACAGTACAGTTCATAGTATTCTAGCTCAAAAAAAGCAAAAAACAAGCGGCAAATAAAAATTTATTTCTGTGTGTGTCTGGTACTCAATTAAAAGCTAGCAGAATTAGGTTCCTGTTTATATAATTGTAAATAATCATAGAATCATAGAATCAACCAGGCTGGAAGGGACCTCCAGAGGTCATCTAGCCCGACACCCCCAACTAGACCAGTTTGCCCAGGGCCTCATCGAGCCTCACCTTGAATATCTCCAGGGAAAGGACCTCAACCACCTCCCTGGGCAACCTGTTCCAGTGTTCCACCACCCTCAGAATAAAGAAATTTTTCCTAATTATCCAATCTTTTTCCTTTAATGCAAAGATCTTTAAGTGGAAAATATGTAAATTTCATTAGAAGTATTCTCAAAAGAAACTATTTATATGGATTTTTTTTTTTTTCAAATGTGTAGGTAGATCACATGGAAATGCATTTTAACTCTGGAAGTATTGTCTTGGCCATTTGTGCGTGGAGTGTTCTAGCTTTTCTCAACATTCTCAGTATCGAAAGTGCTTGAGCTGTTCTGCATGGAGTCCAAAATAGCTTAAAACATAACTGCTATTAACAAGAAAAATTACCAGTGTTGGTGGTAGGAATAATTTTAGCTTTATAATAAATACAACTATCGTTATTGTTGTTAAAAAGTAATGGATAGTGATTTGCTTCACTGTAATGTGAGTTTTAGGGGAGGTCGTGTTCGAGTTCCTGTGCTGTATTTATGTCCTTTAAGTAAAATTACATTTTTTATCTTCTTGAATTGAAAAGAAAGAAAATTTGCAGTCAACAGATTCCTAGTTTTATTTCTCACAGAGGCACAGCACCACTATTCTAATAAATGACACGCCTTGTTTGATTTAAACAAAAGAGATCAGAATAAGCAGAAAAATGAAACCTTTAAAGATTCTATTCCTGAAGTAGTCACAGTCAAAATATTTAGGGCAGAATGGAAATTTCTTGGACCACAGCAACTACGACACGGCCGCAGATTTTGTTATTAGGATAGGACAAAGGGAGGGACTCTTTGTCAGGAAGTCTAGTGACAGGACGAGGGGTAATGGTTTTAAATTGGAAGAGGGGAGATTTAGATTAGATATTAAGAAGAAGTTCTTTACTGTGAGGGTAGTGAGGCACTGGAACAGGTTGCCCAGGTAAGTTGTTGATGCCCCATCCCTGGAAGTGTTTAAGGCCAGGTTGGATGGGGCTTTGAGCAACCTGCTGTAGGGAGAGGTATCCCTGCCCATGGCAGGGGGGTTGGAACTTGATGATCTTTAAGGTCCCTTCCAACTCTAACCATTCTATGATTCTGTGATTCTAAGTATTGCTTCTTTTCTGGATACATAAAATTACTAACTCTTGTTAGAGCTTAATCCAGTTCCCCCTGAAATCAACATGAGTCTCTCTCATGTCTTGAGTAGAAACCAAATAAATATTTCCATGAAGACGTGTCATGCTAAAAGGCCATAACGTGAATGGTAATTAAAAATTCCAGTAACTGAAAATATTATCCTGGAGTTTTTTTGATTATTCTTTTTTAATCTTACCTAAATTATTTTCCCAAAAGGCTCATTTTACTTTTGTAAATAGGGAATATTTTAAAGAACTAAAGTAAATCAGAAGTTAGAGGTTTTTTTTTTTATAAATAGGACTATCCACTTCAATTAGTAAGCTTCAGTATCTGATATTAAAAAGCACACCATGTTCACCAGAAGAAAAATTGCAGTTTGGAAATCTTTAACTTCTAAAAAGCTTAATTAATGTTTTTATTGATGGGAACAAGAGGCTAGCACAATGTTTCCAGTCATTAGGTCTTTATAGCCTTCTTGATTAAACTTTACCAATTACGTAATATTCAGATCAAAAAGTAGTATGCTATGTAAATCTTTTATTAAAGAAATTACTAAGTGTGCTTAGCCAAAATAATATTAAAATAAAGATTTAAGAAAATAATTGCTGGTCTACTAGCTGCTGCTGCTGGTAATTCTTTGAAAGAACCGTACCACATAGTTTTGGTCTGCTTGGAAGAAGCAATTAAATCTTTCTCCTAGAAAAAAATACTTTTTTTCACCCTTTATGTTGGATAGCAAATTCTGAAGCTTGTTAAACTCTTTCCTTAATTAGATTCTTTCTGTTTTCACATAGAAAAGAGGTTTTGCATCATGTCTACTTTCCACAGAAAATTTTTACTCTGTTGGCTTCCTATTAAAAATAGAATTATTAATTAAAGTACAAAGTGCAGTGTTTACAGTAATATTTGGAGTGGCATTTCCTGTCTGAGAATTCCTTTTTGGATGACTTGTACTGGAAACTTAGTTCTTTCCTCAACATTTACCATGTAGATTATCACAGTGGGATCTGAGGGTTTACATAAAGAGATTGGGGGGAATAAAACCCTCAGTGTTTTAAACTCTTTAACACTATTTTTTTTCCTAACTTGAGACCATTGTCTTCCATATTAGGAAAAATAACATATAAATGAAAAAAAATACTTAATATTTACCTGAGATATTGTGTTTATAACACAAAACATCTTCTTTTCTATTGATTGCACTTTTTTTCCTCTTCTGTCCACTCCCTCCTGTCTCCCAAAGGAAGATTGATTCTATTCTCCATTTCTACTCATGAATCAGACTAGGCTATTTACTGTGAAGCAGAGTGAAGTTCAGTTAAGTCTAAATGATTAAATGAAATATTTTAACTGTTCACAACATAGAAATTAAATTTTATAAAGCAAACATCGTTGGATTGTTGCTGTCACTGCAATATTGTGAGCAAAAATTAATTTGTTTATTGATGTCCTTTTCCTCTGTACATTGCTCTTATTTTTTCTGCCTTCCACTTTTGCTACTGTATGTGTAATGGTCTCAGTTTAAGCTTATACATTCAGTCTGAGACCCTAAAGAAGCTGAGGGAAATTAAATAATTGAGGAGAGATTGGAGTTGAACACTCCTGAGCCCTACCCATGACCTATCATGCTTTCTTTTTAATTTCCTAAATATTTCAGATAGGGTAGGGATAAAATATTTTTAAACACCTAGATCTTACAATACATTTAATATCTTTTCAGTAATATATTTATTTCTTAAGATTGCTCTCTATATTTCTTTATCTCCTAGCCCAGGATGTATGTTCAGAGTAATTTTTCCTTGGGATAGAACATTGGTAAAACTTTTATATGCTTACTGGATATAGAGAGGACAAGAGACATTGTGACTTGATGAGGAAGACTGCTTTATGTATAGGAAAACATGTAGTGCAGACAGACCTGTCTGGGGAAACCGTATGATATGATCTAATAATTCTGTCATTCATCTAAATGACTAAGGCAGCACTGCTGCCCTCGCTTTTAATGAGTGATTCAGATATCCTGCCTCTGGGCACTTAGTCTCTGCAGAACAGTTTTTTGGTCTTTGTATGGCAGTGGTGTATTTCACCCTTAGATAGTTGTCTAGATGCTTTCATGTACTTTGAGGTTTAAGATGGTGATGGGCATTGTTGCTTGAGAGATTATGCATTATTATTTCTATTAGGGTCAGTGAAGTACTTGATAAAAGATTTGCTCAAGGGACTATCTGCATGACTGCTGCCTTCTTTTAAGCTGTAGAAACCATACTACTGAGAAAAATGAGCCTTTTACAAGAAGGTACAAAAGCTGATGATACCTGTGTTACCAGCTGTTCTTGGTCAGGTTATATTTACTGTTAACAATAAATTGGTTCTTCATAAAGGCCAAATGACAAATAAATAATTACTAAGGACAAGATGTCAAAGTGTGGTTATCTAAATTTAATATAAACAAAGGAGTTAATCCATTTATTACTCTTACTAACATTTTGTGGGCTGCAAAAAAATATTCCTATTTCATCCTGTGTATGAAAGATAGAAAACCTGTACTTTTTTTGGGCTTGATTTTCATATAGTAAAGTTCATACTCACTTCCTGATTAAAAAACCGCTGTTTTTCAGAGACAGTGATGACAAGAAAAAAACCTGTGCCATATGAGCATCTAATACAGTACTTAGAACAACTTCTGGGCTGACTAAAATATTGAGGTTTTGTACTGCATCACTTGAGATGAAGCTCCATTTCATGAGAGATATGCTTAATTTTACTATGGTATTTTCAGTTAGAAATCATAGACCTCAAGCTTCTTTGATTCCTTTTATAGTGTTGGTTTAGCACCTGGAAGCTCTCCATAAAAATTGTGCTATCTTGTGGTTTTTTTTTTCGCTTTTAGTATTAATTTAGTATTGTTGACTTTTTACTGTCTTAATGAGGTTTAAAGAAGAAAATCAGAAAATCAGCTGGCAGAAACAAAGGTTTTGCACTTCTGTGAATGCTATTAAAAGTGATACTTTCATTGTAAAAAAAAATATACTTTTCTTCAAAATGCTTTTTCTTTCTATTGGAAAAATGAAACTCGGGAATACTATCACTAAAAATGGTTAGAACATTAGAAAAATAACTACACACACTCAAACAAAACGAAGCATAGATGTGGTCTCCATAGCCTTTACTACTTAATGTCCCCCTGTATTTTTAAAAGAAACGAGGTCTGTTCCCCTCATTGCTGAGGCAGCAATATATTTTTTTTTTTGTTTAAATTTGAATAAAAGCCCACTATGTTATACAATGGAGACCTTACTTTCTTTGACCTGTTTTCACTGCTATGTTTCTTGTGGTCTTCCTGCTTCTCACTTAACATTCATTCTGTGATGATGCTGGGACATGAAAGGATTTTTATTGGGTTGTTTTTTTTTTTTCCTTCTGTGCATTAATTTATTATACTCTTTTTCCATGAACATAGTTGCTAGTATTACAGGTAGGTTGCGAAAAGGAACCATCATGTTTGTTTATGACAAGGCCATTGGCCTTGTTTTTATTCGGTGGAACTCATAGCTAAAATCAAATCTGTCACCGATCTCTGCAGTTAAAGCCTTCCTGGTTTTTTCATCCTGAGAATTGTAAATCAACCCTTTGATCTAAACATAAAAGCCTGGGAGGCTTGTGTTATGGATATCTTCCCTCATGTCTTGCTCTGTTCAGTTCTATTGCTAAATCTGGTCTAAGGAAATGAGATATAATACTGAACTGACAATTAATAGCTCTGCTTAAGATTGCCAGAAAGTAGTTTCTAAGAAAGTTTGAAACAAAGCTTGCATTGTACTGATCTTTTGTTTTTCCCTCCTTTTTAGTGATCCACGTAGGACATGCAAGTAGCTTTTTGAAAGAAGCAAAAAGTATCTGAAGGAAAAAGTTTAAATGCATTTTCCTTAATGAAAATTTGAATTTTCTGAGGAATAATAATAATAAAAAAAATAATATTCAAAATAGTTTACAGTAGTATGTTTCAAAACATTGAAGAAATCTGTGGAATAAAAGTTTTTTGTCAACTGTACCAATTTAGACCATCTGGAGTAATCCGTAACTACAACAAAATACAGTTGCCTCCTGTGTTTGTGAAAATCAATTTTTAAGCTTTTCATTATCTTGTTAGTTTCCTTCTAGACACAAGTACCAAGTTGTGTCATCTCTCTTGATTGCTATTGCATAGTGGGCATAGTGTGTTATTCTTTTCCTTTTGATCACAGTCTGGACAGCAGAAAATAAATGTGCAAAAAGTTAGTTTTAACAATGATTTGTGAGACTATTATGGTATTCAAAATTGTCCTGGTTTCCGGTAGGGACGGGGTTAATTCTCCCTTGGCTCTGTGAGGGCACAGCTATTCCATCCCATGTGCACCAGGCCCAGGGGCAGCAGGGAGCAGCAGGGAGCTGGCCGGGTAGGGGAGGGACGAAAACAGGAAATGAGAGGGGTGGTGGCGGTGTCGGGATATAAATATCGGAGCGGCCGGGGCAGGAGGCGCACGCGACATCAGTGGCGGTCGGGACGGTGCGGGCTGCGGTCGGTTTCGTACTCGTGTTTGTATTCCCCCATCTGTGTTATTGTTTTCCCTGTAATACTTGTTGTTCTGTTAAACATTTTTCTTTTGTCCCAACCCAGGAGTCTCCCTGATTTTTTTCCCTTCCAATCCTCTCCCACCGCTGTGGGAAATCAGAGCAAACGGGCTGCCACGTGGCTCTTTGTTGTCGCCGAGGCCAAACTACGACAAAAATGAAAATTTAAGGAAAGATGCCTAGTACTTCTCAGGATTTTAATGCTGGAACATTTCTGGAATTTAAGTATAACTACAGTTATCATTTATAGGGCAAAACTTTTCTTTAAGAGAAGTCAGTGAAGTTACATTAGGGAAAGTAAGATTAAAATTTAATGAACAACTGTTACAAACACATTTTCCTGTACAAAGTCCTACAACAGTCAACAAAGAAAAATAGAATCATAGTATGGTTCAGGTTGGAAGGGACCTTAAAGAACATCTACTTCCAAGCCCCCTGCCATGGGCAGGGACACCTCCCACTAGATCAGGTTGTTCAAAGTCCTGTTGACCCTTCCCTGTTCTTCCTGATATCTAATCTAAATCTCCCCACTTTCAGTTTAAAACTGTTACCCGTTGTCCTGTTGCTGCACTCCCTGATAACGAGTCCCTTCTCATCTCTAGGCCCTCTTTAGGTACTGGATGGCTGCTATAAGGTCTCCCCAGAGCCTTCTCCGGGCTGAACAACCACAACTCTCTCAGCCTGTCCTCACAGGAGCGTTTTGCTGACCCTCTGATCATCTTCTTTGTGGCCCTCCGCTGGACTTGTTCTCACTGGTCCATCTCCTTTCTGTGCTGAGGACTCCAAAGCTGGACACAGTAAATACACGCAGATGGGGTCTCATGAGAGCAGAGGGGCAGATTGTGTATGCTGGCCACAATTCTTTTGATGCAGCCCAGGATTTGGTTGGCTTTCTGGGTTGCCCGCGCACATTGATGGCTCATGTTGAGCTTCTTGTCCACAAGCAATTCCAAGTCCTTCTCCTCAGGGCTGCTCTCCAGTCATTCTCCACCCAACCTGTATTTGTGCCTGGGATTGGCATGACCCAGGTGCAGGACCTTGCATTTGGCTTGGTTGAACCTCATGAGGTTCATACAGGCCTACTTCTCAAGCCTGTTCAGGTGCCTCTGCATGGCATCCCTTCCCTCCAGCATGTTGACTGAGCCACACAGCTTGATGTTGTCAGCAAAATTGCTGAGGGTGCACTTGATCCCACTTTCTATGTCTCCAACAAAAATATTGAACAGCACTGCTCCTAGTACCAACCCTTGAGAAGCATCCATCAAATCCATGTCTTTCCAGTTTACAGAGTAGGACGTGAAACAGTGTCAAATGCTTTGCATAAATCCAGATGATAATGTCAGTTGCTCTCCCCTTATCTAGCGATTCTATAGCACATTCATAGAGGGCCACCAAATTTGTTAAGCATGGCAGCAATCATCTTCTTATTTTCCATGTGCCTTAGCAGCAATTTCAGGAGGAATCTGATCATCTGCTGCAAAATAGGAATGGGTGAAACCTGGTTTTAAAGTAATGATCTTCCTGGGAGGAGTGTGTCGGGGGAGAAGCTATTTCTGTTAATTGCATATTTGCAGTTAACATTTACTGAAAAACTTGGCAACTGAATATAAAATTAGATTCCCTGCTCTCAACAATGGTGTATAAATGTTTTTTTCCTTTAAAAGTAAAAATAGTCAAGTTTGTCTGAGTGAATCTGAGTTTTGTATACTCAAGGACCGCGGGAACCAGAAACGATCAATGTCATTTTGTCTGAAATTGTCAATCAGGTTTTGGATTTTCATTCCAATTTAGAACAACAAGATTTCTTAAAGTTCCTAATAAGTATTTTTCTGGTTTTTATTTTATTAACTCCTAAATCTATGTAAAAGAAACACATACTGAATTTTACATATTTTCCGTTTTATACCTTGCCCACTTCATTGGGAACTAAAGCACCTCAACTGTGAATATATTTACCTGAACCTAAATGGATGTTCCTTGGCCTTGGAGGAAAGTTAGTGTGTTTTTCTGTCAAGAAATATGGAATGAATGATCACCCTTTGTAGGAAAACTTTTTACTTATCTAGTTGGGATTTTTTAAATTTTTTTTTTGTAGGAAAACTGCTTTGAGAAAACAAGAAGGAAAAAAAAAGCAAACCATAAATAAATACTCTCTACTTTCATATTGCATGTGTATTTCATGGTATTTTCCTACAATGAAACACCTATCTTGATTCTTCCCCTTTTAAAAGGAAGGGTGATGTTCTCTTTGATTTTAATCTTAGGAGCAAAGTGAACACTGAGTGTTTCTGTCAGTTGTGTTCTTTCTGTGACAGGTCTATGGATTAAACTATCTAATTAAGCAGGGAGGTGGTTTCAGTCGACTTTTTTCTTTGCATGAATGCAATTTTAAAAAATACAGTGCTTTTCAAAATGTCATTTCCTGATTAGTGCCCTGTAATACTAACATCACTGTGGCACGTACTTACTACTTCTGTTGAATACAAATATATTAAGACTCAATAAAATGACAACTGTTTTATAGTAATTAGGTAAATGTATGCATTGGGTAAAATGTAGTTTGTTGAACTGTAGAAGTGAAACTGTAGACACAGGTAGTATGACATTTATCATTGAATAGATTGTGTCGTATTAAATTCAAACAGATTAACTACAATGATAACAGGAAGAATGAGAGTATATGTAATAGTTCTTAGCACAGGACTAAGATGCTAAAGTTAAACATGAGAAGCTGAGTGTATAATTATTTTTCAGTGTACAAGATCCATATGAAGATTCTAGCTAATATGCTTTCATGCAGCTCAGATGTCAGTGATTGTCACAGCTTCATATCAATTTGAACAAGTTGTAATTTTTGGTTTTATTTTTTAGATTTTTTATCAGTGTTCATAGACCAATTAAGTGAAACTACTGTATTTCCTTTTGTAATGTCTTTCTGGTAGTTAAAAATTTAACTTTACATCAGAATGACTGAAAAGAATTTTAGTATTTTTCAGTTTATTTCTGTTCTCCTGGTATCTAAGAATGAAAATTAAAGCGTTATCCTTTTCAGCTAAAACCCATTACTTTACAATTAAAGGTCTTTTACAGTTTAACCTAGTTCGATTGACTTACTTTATTAATATCAAGACTGAAAATCAAAGTATTTACAAAAAATTGAAACTTCATTATTTATCTGTTGAGAATTAAATAAAGAAACAAAAGGATATAGAAAAGATTTTTTTTTTTACTATTTTCATAACCATGTTATTCATTTTAACCAAGAAAAAAGTTGATTAAATCCTATACTGTAAAATGTCCTTTGTGTATTGAACAAGTTACAGAGGAAGCTGATGTTTTAACTATGGCTGGATAGAAAGAACAATTACGAATACTGAACAACACCTTACCTTTTAAAAAGAAATTATTTTTTTTTCAAGAAATATGTGTTTATGAAAGGAAAAGTATCACTTGTACTTAGAAATGGGAGATCTAAGGACAGGAAATTCTTCCCCCCCCCCCCAAATATTAAGATATTCTTTATCCAGAAGCCTTACAACAGGAAGTAAAATTAAATTATGGAAAATTTCTTCTATTTATCAAATAAAGGAAGATCAGTCCTTGTGAGAAATCTTAAAAAAAAATCAGCTTAAACAAGATCTTAGTAAGCTGAGGTTTAACCAAGTACTTCAGCACGTCTAATGTTTATCTTTTTATGATGGTATAACAAGTTGGGATTGTGATGTATAATTCTCATTGTTTGTTCCAACTGTTCTCTTGAAGTCAGAAATAACATTTTAGATTCCTCTGTATTGTAGCTATTCTCTATGTTGTAAGTGTAGTTCATAGGATACTTTAGTTTGGCACCTAGTATCCTATTGGAACTTAGGTTGTAGCCTTAAAAGCACAGCTTTGTGTTCAAAGCAAGGTGAGTTTGCTTTGAACTTCAAAATTCTTGCTAAGGGCTTTATTTGTTTAGGTCTTAAAAATTTCAGAGTCAAGATTGTGTCAACCTGCTCGACTGCCTGCCTGACCTCATGGTTGAAACTTCTCCTTATATCCAGTCTGAACATCTGTTGTTTTAAGTTATGATTGCTGTCACTTGTCCTCACGCCATAACACCAAACACCACTTTGAAGAGCATGGCTCTGTCTTTTCAGAAACATCCTAGTTGGTATTACAGGAGAAAAACAAACACAAAAAAAACCCTGTTTCCAGAATAGAAAGTGCAAAAAGTTGTTGATTTTGAAATTGAGTTATACTTTTTTATTTCTTGTAATACAGTAGCAAGCGGATAAAGTGAATCCTGAAACTTCAACAAAACTAACCTCTTTAGTTTTCTTACTAAGATTAGAAATTGAAAACCTGCTTCTTAAATTTGTATGCAGCTATGTTCTCTGGAGAACTTCAGAAGAAGGTAACTGTTTATCTGTATCTCAGCTTAGCTTGCAGTTTAGTTTTTCATTTGTTTGTGATTCTTCTAAATGACAAAGATTTGCTGAGGTGGGGAGCCGGGAGCGCGTCTCCTTAGGCATTTGAAACTATTCTCCTAGGATGTATCAACATGCATCTTTGTTGCAAATTTTTAAAATATATTCTCATATTCAGGGTGCAGAACAATAATCCTTTTCTGCAGTGGATTTTGGAGATGTCAGATCATGTTGCAATTAAGCCACAGTAAATTCCTTTAAAGCAGTTGGTATTATGTGCATTTTAGAGGTAAGTTTCATAAGAAGTGAATGGGAGGATAAGAAATAAAGACACAGGTCTCTTCTGCACTTCAGCTGGCTTGGGGAAACAAGGAAGAGGCCACAGACTGTATACTGATTCCTGAAGGAATTTTGAAACTCTAAGTATCATGAAGGTCAGCGACTACTGAGGCTTCTGTATAAATCGTGTGGTAATGAACAGTACAGGACAGCTAGTGGACAATTAAGCAATAGGAAGTGTCTCGTATAAGCTGCCTGTCCACTTTTCTTCTGTAGTTAAAGGAGAGGAATACAGACTTCAAGAAGTTTCATCCCTTCCTATCTTGCTCCTTAGCCTGTAGACAGAAACGAAACAGGAAGCCTGTAAGAGATGCCTGGAATTTAAAATTACCAAAGTTAACTAAGATGAATCAGACTCCCAGCTGCCCCTTCTCCTAGTATAGGCAGGAGCAAGTGTAGATAAGGGTGAAGGCACAAACTATGACCATGCTTAGGAGGGCGAAGGCTGAGTATTTTGCGTTGCATCTAAATTAGGGCAAACTCCTAAACTTTACAATAAGAAATAAAAATACCTTAAGGAAGACTCTTGATTTCTACAGAGCATATTCTCATCTTGCAAACTATCTACCTTTGGACCAAGAGATTTTAATAAGGGCTTCATACACATATGACATTGAAGCGCTTCTATCGCTGGCGCAGGACCTGTTTGTTGAGGCCTCTGCTGAAAATCACACACAGAACCTCTTGTGTTGATTGTTGAAGTGACCTTTTGAGGAGTCCAGCTGTAGCAATGTAACTGACAGGGCTTCATAATACACAGGATTAGAGATGAGCCACACTCAAATCAGGAGTATTTTGTGAAACTGGTGACTCTCTGGTACATAAAGAGAAACAAAACTTTGACTACTTTTTTTATTGATTCTTTGGAAACTGCCCTGTGTCAAAGACCGCCTAAGATAATTGCATCCTATAGGATTTCCAGTATGGCTTGGAATAAAAAGTAAAGAAGGCAGAGAACTGTAAGAACTTCCAGACCAAGCCAAAATTTGGCAAAGGTAAATCCAGAAGACATGATGTAACAGAATCCTCTTCTTAGCTGTCATAGGGCCAGGTCCCTGATCTCAAGTTGACATGAGCCTGGAAAATATCTTGTCATGGTATCAATTTCAGACTTTGTAGGCAGATCACTTGGATCTAGATTGTCTTTGAGTACCTACCAGAATATTTTCTAACTGCTTATTTTGAAATTAAAATACTAGCTCCTTAAATTTCCTCTGTAGCCTAAATATACTTAATACTGGAATCTCATTATTATCTCTCTGTTTTACTACTGAATGCTTAAGCAGTTTCTTTTGCAGAATTTGCAACACTGTGTGCAGCTCCACATATATATAGTGGTACAGGCATAACTTTGTATGCTTTGCCCATGTGAGTACACCCCCCAAAAAATCGTTGTAACTATTTGCATGAGAAGGAATGAAATGTAAGTACAGGGTTACGAAGTTGAACTTCAGGCCAGATAATCTCTAAATTTCCATAGATGTGGACTGGCAGATAATGGGAATTTCAATAGACTTTTGGTGACTAAAATCACTCTGGAAACGCTAAGCACCCAAATCGGCCTCTAAATTTCTAAATCGGTCTCTTTGGTCCCTATGTGATGTGCTACACTGGATGCTGCACATATTATACCTTGCTCAACTAAAAGGGGAATGCCATATGTATTTAAAGGTATATTCATTGCTTCAGTCTTTCTCTTTAAATTCTTCCAGCATTGTCCAAAAAATTGAGAATGCTTTTACCACAACACTAGCAATAGCCTTTTATCTTGGTCTCTAAATTAAGGAAGCTCACGTAATATTTCACATGCGCAGTACAATATTAATTAAAAATAAATGTCCATTCATTAGAATGAAAGGTCATTAATGTAATTGTTCCAGGTCCTGATTAAACAAATGGAAATGTCTGGATCAGTAGAACTACAGATGCCAAAAGAATTAATACCAAAGGAATAGTCACCAAATTGCTTGATATTCCCCTATGCAATTAAATGACATGAAAGAGGTCACTGAGCAAGTGACCTCTTTCAAAAGACAAGGTATCTATGACAGAAAAAGCATGAAAAAACGCAAGAGATAGAAGGCTCAAATTTTTTTCACTGGATACTGTGTGAACCACAAGATAAACTTACAAGTTTTCTTTGTGTTTAAAGAACATAACAGATAAGAGGTGCATAAAGTACAGTAGTTCAGTGTGCAGGAGGAAAAAGATGGACCAAGGAAGAGTCAAAGGTCACTGCTAAGAGCAGCTGTATCTTTTTCATGTATGAAACTTAGGTATTCTAGGTTTACAGGATATTGTGCTGATCTTACATGGGTAATGACAATGCAGTTGATGCCAGGACATATGAGATTTTCATGCACATTCATATTTAATATGTGTGAGGTGTAGATTCAGGACAGAAGCTGCTATTTCCTTCAGGTATTTATAACAGGAGTTGCTATGGCATTTTGCTACTGTTATACAGATGTTTGTATCTTAAGCCATTTTTAGTGTTAAGCGTGCTGAATTTCTTTATATTGGGGACAGTGAACACCTGGAGTAATGCTACAGAAGTAACTATTCACTGATGGAAGAGGAGAGTCTGGATATGATTTTGAACAGTTTCACTTTACAGTGAAATTTACAATCTGTCTTCTGAATTGTTATCATTAAACTAGAGTGAAAGTGCTACTTTGGTGTCTCATGTTAGTCATCATCACACAGGGTGGGAAAATGAGCTATATGTACTGATAAGAGGGAGACGTGTGGAGTTAACCTGTGCAATTCTTAAAATTCTCAAATATTCTACACTGAAGTGTCTTGTTACTTGTCTGCTTAATAAATCACTTTTGCCCTTCCAACCAGCTGGCCATCTAGTCAGAACTAAGTGCTTAGGAGAACCTCTGAGGTTCTGAGTCACATCAGATGATACTCCACCAGCCTGAGGTACTTGTCACATCATTGCCTTGAGGCAGTTCTCACCACTGATTGTAGCAATAACCTTCAAAGCTGAGGTAGACAAGATGGCTGTTTGCTCAGTTGCTAATATTAGATGAGATTAATTTTATCTGTGGAGCTAAAGCGAGGTCTTTAGCTGTTGCTTATAACTGCTCTTTATATCTGAAAATGCTGTTCAGCAAGGTACTTAACCGGATATATTTCAGGTATATACATGTGCCTTATTTATTTTACTGGTGGACTTGGAAATTTCAGAAATTCCTCAGGTATTTCTTTATTGGGACCAATTATATATCCTGACATAGTAATGGGTATTCTCATTGTAGTCATAAGACTTGAATGTCAATGCATAACTATTTCCCCCACCTAACATAATTCTCGTGGTTTTTCACTTCTCTGTGTAATGCAGGAGAAGACTAAATGGATCTCTACATTAAAGGAGACTTCGGGGGGGTGTGTGTGTGCATTAATGATTTCCAAGATATTTTGAAAAATTGGAAGTCTCCCTAGAATGTGCAGTATGACTAATGAATTGTTTGTAGTGCAACGTATTTCATTATAAAGTTGAAGTTTATCGAAATTGACAGTTTTGCATAAAAGGATCAATTTAAGTGAAACTGTGATGTAATAATCTACTCGCTGTCCCTTTTTGATCTCAGTTGATGTTTTTCCATGGAGTTTTGTAATTTATTTTCTTATCTTCCCCACCACCAGTTTAGATAATGTTTGGGGCCGATGCATGTTAGGTCTTTTACCTTTTAAACCATAGCATTAAAAAAAAAATATTTAAAAAGATTATCGTAAAATATGTCCTGTTTCAGAACCACATGGGTTTTGTGTTGTTTTTTTTTTGTTTTTTGTTTTTTTTTTTTGGTGTGTTTTGGTTTGGTTTTGTACAGTGGATTTGATTGTTTGGATGGGTTTTGTTTTTTGTTTGTTTGTTTTTGTTTGGTGTGGTTTTTTTTCAGGGAAGACTGAGTTATTGTGGATGTTTTTTTCTCTCTTACAGGCATTATGTATCAGTAAATAGGCCAGAAGTGTTTTTGTCAACGTTAAAATACTGAGCATTTCCCAGAATATAAAGGGAAAATAAAGGAGTTTGTAGAGTTTTTGACATCTTTTCATGGCAATAGATGCTGATAACAGGAAAAGATTATAAATTTTGTGATCTCAACTGTAAAGAAAGGTATGCTTGTTAACGGTAATAGGTAATAAAAATTTTCCAGCTTTCCTAAGGTAAGGGAAGATGGCTTTTCAAAAAACTGAAAAAACCACCCCTTTTTCATTTGAGAATTGTTTTGGAGAAGAAAAGGGAGAGGTTAATGGTTAAATATGTTTAGATGCTTGAAAAATAACCTTTACCCATCTTGGATCATTTTATTATGTGGAAAGTGGTGCATTTTGTGCTTGACTATGTGGGAGATTTATTTTAACAATAATAGATTTTTGCATAATAGCCATAGCTGAAAATATTTTACATGGTATTTTTTTAAACTGCGAGATGAGAGCTAATATATACTCTATATGTATACCTACACACAAACATGCACATATGTATTTTTATATAAGTTCAGTATAAAAAGGATAATTTAATACTATTCAGAAATATTTTAATAAGACTGAATTTTGTATGCTTTGTTCAAGTGTGGCCACCCTGTGTGAAACAGCACAATCTAAAAATCTCACAGACTTTTAGAGGGAACCTCTCTTGCTTCTTTCCCACCCACTTGCTTTCCTAGGAATATGCCAGTAGACTCCTTGACAAGCAGGACTAGCTCATTCTGCATCTTCCCAGTGATGACAGCATCCCTGACTTCATGAACTCAGAAGCTGACACTTCTTAAAACAAATTTTGTCTTCTCTTGCATGAAGTTCCCAAGCCTTTGTTCAGATACAGTGTTCTTACTGACCTTTTCATTTTCCTATGAGTGAAGTGGCACAATTATGATGATTCTTCCCATTGTCAGAGATATCTTTTACTATTTTTCCTTCTTGTGAAGCAGCTCTAGGTTCTGTTTGGAGAACTTAATGTCTATCAGAAGCAAAGGTGTAACAGGTCTTTGATATTTATACATTTGGATTAATTCCAGGAAACAATGAGACTAAGCTACATAAATTCAAAAAGGAATTGTAGTCCTGCTTATGACACAGAAATCTAGTGTTGTCAGTGAAATTCTGACAGTGGGTTTGTGAGTGGGAATTAATGGAGCTGAAATGTTAAATGAAGCAAATAGAGCAATGCAAATCTCAAGGGCTTCTGAAATACAGATTATGCAATAAAGATTTTGAAAATTAACGTTACATTGTTTCTTCCTGTCACACCATCTACCATACCCCTCTTTCCTCTCTCCCACTTCTAAAAATCAGTTTGATGAGACTGCTTCTAGTTTGAGCCTTGCATGGTTTCAAGAAAAACAGGGCTTCTGTGATACTGGAAAAAAATCTCTCTCCATGGAAAAGGCCCTAGTAGGAAATCTAAAAACAGCATATTCCCCAAGGAAAGCTGCCACCTTAGACTGTGTCCCTACAGGATAGAAAGTGAACAACTGTAATATTTCTTGTATAAAACGTGTGTATGCACATGTACAGTGACATGACACAATACTTTGTGACAGCTCATTTTATTCTGAGTCCTTCATATGACAGATAAAATGATTTCTGTGATTATTCTTAGGTATAAGACACAAAGTCAGTTCTTTTAATGCATGTACTTGAACTGTTTGGCATAAAATACATTTAGATATCTCATTTAAACACCCCTCTGGAAAAAAACTCTGAAAATCAGAAGTGATTGAGTGGATGAGCTGCAACCGTATTGCTTCTAGGCCCAGGAAAAAGGGAAATATAACTGGATGATTTTCATTTCAAACGTTTCATTTACAGTGAAATTCCATCCCAAAACTTACATAACCAGACTTGCTTTTCTTGTAGCTAGATTAGCTCTTATTTTTACTTCTAAGTTAAATTAAGATCATTGCCACTTCATGCAAAGGAGTAGGAGGAAATTTAAATACATACTTGCTTTAGAGCAGAAATGTACATTAACCACACCAGTGAAAAATATCACTTGTCATTACAAGTCTTTGTCACTGCTTGTGATTAGAAATAGATGGATAATATGATTAGACATACTGCTGAGGAAATTCTCGTTTATAAAACTATGCCTTATTTTAAAATAATTGCTAGGTTTATAATTTGATGGGAATTTAGAACATTTTTTAAAATACCTAATATAATCAGTAAATTAAATAAGAGAAAATATATGTAGTCTCCTAAAGCTTAAAGAGGCTTTGTTCTGTCTTTATTTGTTGTGTAGCAATAATGCAGTTTTCATTATTCATTTAGAGAAAATGCTGCTCAACTTTAGTGAATTTATTTTCTCTTTCTGAAAATTCAATGTGACTTTTGTCAGGCATTTTTGGATTTCCAGCTGGGCTGATTTACTTTCATTCCAGGACTGAGCTCAGCTGCTGTTTTTCCAGGATTACCAAACGGTCAAGTTCACCCCAATGATATATACAGTATAGTACATATCTATAGATGTAGAATATACAGAAAACAGGTTTGCAACTTATGTGCTTAAGAGAGAGGGGAAATATCCAAAAATATTCACTAAGTCATCTATCAAAGGTGCTATCAAAGTCAGTGGTTTATATCTCAGGAAAGCAGAGGGAGATGGAAGGTCATGAGGTGCGATTTTTTTGATTGCTTTCTGGGAAAATTATTCTATGAGTTATTTTTGCAAATAATATAATTTTCCTTAGGTATAGCAGGAATAGTATGAAAAGCTCCCAGAGAAATGTGTTCCTGATTTAATTCAGCATAAATTGATGCAGTTCTGTCAGAACCAGAACTCTATCAGGGGCTTCACATGTATCACTGGAGATAGATGTGACTCGATGTGTTTGATAATATTAGAAGTGATTCCTGATAAATTTACTGGAAGGAATTTCAGGAAATTGGAAGGGAGAGAAATTTTACTTCTCAATGAACTGCTCATGTAATAACAAAGAAGTTATGATTTTTGCTCTGACCGGTCTTTCTTCAGACAAACCTTGTATTAGCTTGCCAGAATGATAGGTGGCATTAGATATAATCCATGTCCTTGAGACTAAAAGAGTATAGAGTCTTGGAGTTGTTCAGATGTTTCAGAAATCTAGACCCTTCAGCAGAACTGGATATATTTCATTATCATGTCATCAAGAGGAACTCCTGAGAGCCTTGAAAAATGACAAACTGAGGTAGTTTCATTTGTCTGGATACACTATGTCATACTCCTGACTACTGTGTTGTCAGTCTGTCTGAACACTTGTGAATACACAGGACTTTGGAAAAATTCAAACAAGCTTAAAGCTCCCAAACAAAGGTAAGGCACAGGTCAGATCAAATCCAGATGAGACTGAACACTCAGGAAGAGTTATAAAGGTATCAGTCAATAGTATACTTAGAAATTTCTATTACCTGTAGCTTATTTTGGGAAGATAAGTGCAGGCTTTCTTGTACAAAGATCTAGTTTGTTTAAAGTATGTCATTATTAAGTTAAGTGTTGTAACATGGGTTCCGTAATTTTAATGCAAATTCATAATGGAACTGTGGCCATCGATGCTGCCTTTGATTTCTTACCGCTTTGTATCAAAGTGATCACATTGAAATATTCCACACAGGCACACTAGTCCTTGCAAAATTCAGGTAAAATGGAGTTTAAATTCATAGTATCCTGTTTTGGTCTGGAAATCAACAACTTGCTAATGAAATCTTTGCAAAAATTCCCTCCTCTTCAGTATTTGGTTAATATTAGTGTGTTTTGCTATTAAAAATCTCCAAAAAAGGTGAGTGCTGCTTTCCAACCTGAACGTTGGCAGCCCTGGGGCTGTGCCCACAGGAGGCAAATGGTAGCAAAGAAAATACTGTATTCCTTTCCCTATACAATGCTGTGGAGGATCTCTGATTCCAAAAGATCTCTGTTTACTATAGCTGTTAGACAGATATGGATTCTTTATTAATGAATACGACAGATATGAAAGCTAGGGTCAATTATGGTAACATATTCAAAATGTGAAAACACTCTTCGTAACTGGACTTAGAATACTAATTCACTACACACACATAACCAGAGAACCATGGATTAAATAGTATTGTTGGTTTGTTTCTTATTGTGTGGGCACACATTAAGTTATTTAATCTTTTGTCTGAATGTGTTTACAAGTCTGTACTATATGATAAATGCTGACTTCATAACTGTTAAAAGACAAAAATTTGCAACATCAGTAGGTATTGATGCTTTTATTATGTCCAGCTGATTTAGACTAAAATTTTACACATGTAAATAATTAATTGCAGGGTGTAATGCACTGATTTACTTATAAGACTGCTTTCTTTTGTATGTCTGTGATGAAAACCTTGAAAAATCTACTAGTGCACGTTTTATGATACCTTCAACCTATACCATAACATTGCCTAATCTAAAATCTGATGCCAAAATCAGTATCTATCTTAAACTTGAAACTGAGATGTGATCAGCTGTATGAGTTCTTCCACATCAAGTTCTCTGGATAGAGGTCCCAATTCTGTCTGTCTGTGATTCAGATATAGGCTCATCTCCAGCGAGTTAAAGCAGTTAAAAAAAATCTCAGTTTACAAATTATTATATTCTTTGCTATGGATCTGCCTAATAATTATCATTGTTCATAATTATTAAAAAGTCTAATCAGTGAATTGAACTTGATAATGGAAATTTATATAAATGTTTTGTGGAGAACTCATCTTTTGTTTTTAAGGAAAAGAACACAATTTGGTGTTCCTGTAGGCTACATGTGAAAGGTCTAAAATCTGCTGAAATTAGATGTCACTCTCAGTTACTATCAATCCTCATTGCTTGCTGTCACACTGCAGAAGAACATAGTTAAGTTTTCTAAATTACAGTTTTGCTGTATAGCCATACACTGACAGCATTTCACACTGGCATTAATGTACAATATTTATAAAACAATCTTGTTGCTGGAAAATACTGCTTCAGCAGTCAAAGTGACGGAGTCGTGTTCTGAATTTTGATTTTGGTGCATGGTATGCTTTCTTAAAGTAATTGTAGACTCTATACATATTTTTGTGTTCAAAATTAATGAATATATTTACAAAAGGTGGCTTGTTTTATCTTCCTTCAGACTAAGAAGAGAATAATATAATTTGAAGTTTGTAAAGACAGCAATCAACAAGATATCTGAATTACAGATTAAGAACTATTCTGTGGTGAATAAACTGAGGCTTTCATTGAGCTTATGTGAAGTGAAGATCCTGTCAGCATATTCCTCTAGGTAAGTGGAAATTACAAAGTTGCAGTAACTGAACTGAATTGAATTAAATGGAATTGAATGAAACCTCAAAGCATTAATCTTACAAAAATAGTATTAAAAATGAAATATTTGTTATTGTTTCACTACTTTAGATAGAATATTCCATTGTAGTGCAGACCATTGGGTTTTTTTCTGGTTTGATCAATATTCTCACGTTGTACTGTAACTTTGTGGCATCTAGTGCTGTATGTTGTAGTTGTATTGTCAAATGGTATCTATAATTGATACCATGAAGCACTTTTGCTCGCTAAGAAATCTGTTATTCCTGGATATGCTTGTATTTAAATATTCCAATGCTGCTATATTCGCAATTATATACTATTGAGTGCCACTTTAGGCATTGACTGTGTAGGAACCCGACTGCCTTCATTTATTCCAGTCACATTCAGTAAAGGGATAAAGCTCATTCTTGCTGAAATTAGACCAGTTCTCACTGGGGACTGTAATGTGACTAGCAGTGACGGTGCTCCTTGATGCAGCCCATGGCCAAGAAGCCGAGAGAGAAATGCTGCAGACAGAACAGAATTCTTCCCCCGGAGCTGAAGACTCTCATTGGCAGCTGGTAATGCAAGGTGCTTTCTAAACTGTGTGTAGGGGTTCTAAACACTGCTGCTTTGGTCTTCGGATATACATATTCACTAGTACTGTTCTAGTAAAGCAAAACCTGAGCATCTATAAGTGAATGTGAAAATACTGAGTTTTGTACCTATGAATTTAGTCTTTTTCAGGTAGACTGTGTGGAGGAAGAAGTAGAAAGGAAACTAATTCTTAGGAACTTCTTTAAAAAATTGTCTGTCGTAGACTGCCTTACTCAGGTCTTGTGCCTATATCCATTCAGCACCATTAGATAACCTGAAGCTCTAAGAAAGAAATCCATTTTAAGGGCCATTATTGAGACAGTATTCAAGGAAAGGGGGAATTTTGACATTATAGGGAAGGCATTGAGCTGACAGTAAGTTTTACAATTTCTCCATTGTGTCATGGAATAAGGTAATATATCTAGCAAATGCATCTTGAAAACTTCTGCTTTCTCTAGTTCCCAAAATTGTGATCCTACAATTCTTTGAAAGCAAGCAAATTTCAGCGGTAAACAAACAAAAATGCAGATTTTTACAGAACGGGTTTTATGGAATACAAGCAAACCTTGCTAACTGAAAAAGATGATACTGTAAATCTATTCAGTTTATTGAGATGTATATTTGGAGAAATATATATTCAGTAAACTTGGAGAGAAAGAAAAATTGTAGGAGTAGGCAATGCTTGGTTTTGGGTTTGTTTTTTTTGGTCCTACTAATATAGTTACAAAAAATTTTAAAACCTGTTAAAGAAGCTTTTTTTGTAGCAATTCTGGCTTCGGGAGCACTGAAAATGCTACTGTATTACTGGAAGACTGAATCACTAAGACTCAGATTTATTTATTTTTTAGCTAGCCATCTTGTGAATTACATCAAGAGCACCCATACCAGATGTGAAATTTCTCAAATAGTAAACTTAAGGACAGTTCTGGAATTCCAGTAAAATAAAATTGGATCTTAACACTGTGTGGAATCTTCCCATAGATTTAACCATTTAGGTGTACAGTAAGAAAGGTATTACCTTGAAGTAGATTACGTTACAGACAAATATATAATCTAAGCTTATTAGAGTCCTTGTGTGTCTTAATTTGAAAACAGCTAGGTTAAATAAAGCTAGTAGGAAAGACTCTAGAGAGAGGAATAACTCTAAGTTATTAAGAGTAAGAGGTTCATAAGGTCTTGCTTTTGTACAGAAATGTAAATATATAAATGGAATAAAAAGCCTTGGGAATGGATTAAGGGAAAACTTAGAACTATATTGCTAGGGAAGTATAAATAAGTGTGGGTGAACTCACACATTTAATGAACTGTGCATGAGTAAATGTATTTCCACGGGTTTTTGTCTTTGATTCTGTGACTACACAGCATAGGAAAATCATGGGTCACCTGTATGTACAAGTCTACTTTGACATAGCTTGTAAAACTGTTTGACCTGGAGAG
The DNA here is from genome assembly GCA_013400375.1 of Thinocorus orbignyianus. NCBI lineage: Eukaryota > Metazoa > Chordata > Aves > Ciconiiformes > Thinocoridae > Thinocorus > Thinocorus orbignyianus. The sequence continues at coordinate 120,167 of VXBW01005208.1, read as the reverse complement.
ACTATTAGGTCACATAAATTTTTGTTTAAGATTATTTCATTAGAACTGTTTTAATGGTGGCAAACTTCTACAACATTATGCCATTTGTAAAGAATAGAAAAATATTTTCAGAATCAGTGCTAGTGAAATAATTTTCTTTTTCTTAACAATACAAATTAAACACAGTGAATATAACATTTTGCTGCCACTGTATCTGCTCACGGATGGGTGACAATTTATTAAGAAAATCTGATAGATAAATCACATTTTGGCTTTTATATCTGTACCTTGATTCTTGAAGGAATAAATATAACTTTTCTGCTAACGTGCTTTACAATGACAGCTCTAAAATTTACAAGTGTGACCTGAGTGTAGCAGGGTACGTATCCTGAGGCAGGAGTATGTTGCTTTGGATTATCTGCTGGGACCACTGCCAGGAAGAAGTGGTGGGGGCAGGCCTGGGTGAGGGGGATGGAACCGCAGTGAGCAGATTCAAACCAGAGAAGGCAGGGATCTGCAGTAGGGAACTGCGTAGCTGCCAGTTAGTCTTTTGCCACTGTTTCATTCACACAGCAGTCTCTGAGAGCTGGGCAGGTTTTTCCTGCCAAATATGGGGATTGTCTCCTGGTCAAGTGTACTGTGGTCATTCATTTGACTTCTTGCTACTGCTTCCGACTTCAACTCCAAGCCTAGTCCTACCACTCTTCCTTCCTTTCTTCCCAGGGACTCCATACTGATGTGCTCCTCTGCAGACATACATACTACCTCTGTTCTTTTCCATCTGTACCTCCCTGCTCTTGAGAACCATGTTTTTGTAGACCATGTGTGTAGGATGCTGAAGCAGGTTCATTAAAAAAAGGATGTTGGAGGGTCTGCTGTTCTACCTAAACAATTCAATACAGTTAAACATATTGCTGTAGACCAGTGACAAATCCCTGGATCAAATTTTTGTGCATGCTAAAATTCAGGAAGTAACTTTGCTTAGTAGAATAAAGGGAAATGCATTAGTCTGAACTTTATTTGGCATGCCTGATAACAGATTTTATAACTGATAAAATATTTTAAGACTCTCTTGTTACTTGCACAGAAAGAACACAAAATCCAGTGAGATTTTCTTGATTAAATAGTTCTGAAGTAGCAAGAAAAATAAATTAGTATCATGATATGCCTGTGTAACACTTTCAGACTAGTCCAATATAAACTAGTTGACTCCCTAGAGATATCCTTGGAATGGGTTAAGGAGAAATAATTATTAAGAATAATTTTCTTATAGTATTTATAAAGAATAAATTTGTCACACCAGAGAAAAGGGAAAATACAAGAAAAAACCCCAAAGCAGCAGAACAAGTGTCCTTACTGACTGGAATTACTTTGTTTTCTGTTCAATGCCAATACTCACTGTTTGTTGGGCCAGAGGATTCCCTGATTTTCACAGGCTTCAAATTTGATAAAATAGACTACTCTCCCTGCATGGCTTAATTTAGGTCTTCAATGACATCACTGGGCACCTTAGTAACACATTATCTGTGTCCACATTGCTATACATAAAAGTAGGTCCACGTTGTCCCAACTAATATATGTGAAGCACAAATGAGGATGTTCTGTCAATAAAGAGTGTAGAGGAGGAGAGATATCTAGAACAAGCTATAAATATTACAAGGGATAATCCCCTTAAGAGGAAGGCCAAATTCCATTTTCCGGTAAGTGTTTTCAAGCTGTGGGTTGTGATGGCTGGAAAAATGCCTGAGTGAAGATGTTTTCCTAATTCTCCTTGAAGATAGACATGGGGTTGGAGGTGTAATGTTTTTCTACAAAATAAAGAACTTGTCTTAATTGATTTAATAACAGCCATAATGTTTTGTGTGGCTGTTTTCCCTTGTAACTATGCAGGAAAATGCGTTTTGTTATGCAGAAGCATTGAAGAATTGAGCAACTACCATCTCCCATCACTACTCTGGGGAAAAAAAAAATGGTGCTGGTATTCTAGTATTTCCAATATGCATCCCTCGGGAAGTATCATTAAGCATTATTGTTGACTAGCAATAACCCTTTTCAATGTTTGCTTGCTTCTTCAAGCAAAAGCATGACATTTGTTACAGTTATTATATTCTTTGTTCTTTATTTTCTTCTTGATGTTGTGTTGTCCAATCCAAATAGCTCTCAACTGGTACTTTCTGAACGCGTTCACACTGTTAGTTCAAAGTTTTTGTATTTTTCTGGCAGTGATACCTGAAATGAGAAGATCGAAGCATCTTGTTGATTGAGCATGCTGCCAGCATAACAGATGGATGTGATTGTTGGCAGCCAGGAAACCTTATGAAGCATCAGTATCAAATGGCTGGAGACAGCACTTTTAATTCAGATGTATATGTTAGATGCTCTGAGTTTATGCACATGCTGGAGCATGATCTAATTGGATTGATTGAATTCTTTTAAATTTTAAACTATAATTCTTGAGTGTATTGTTTGAGTGTTACTTGCATAACCTTGAGCTATTACATTTCTATGTCTTCAAGATTTATACTTAGTTTGCCCTGAAAAAAATGCATCTTAGGAATAAGGTGAAAGGACTAACACCTGCGCTGGTGTCATAGACCACATGTGTATGGGATGGTATCAGTATCATGTCACATGTCCTGATCCTTTTCATGCATCTAGATTGTTGTAGGATTCATTGCAGGAATTAATTGTGCTGAGATAGGGTGACATTTTGGAGATATAAATAACCTTACTGTTCTTTTTCCCTCCTTTTCTGACTCAAAATATTTACATATGGAAAACAGTTGCAGGTGTTTAGAAGATACCACTGGATGCTTATCTGTATCTCTTAGTTCATCATTAACTTTGAAAACAAGGCAGTAAATAACTCATGTTAAACCATATTGACTTTCATAAGGGTTTTGTGATCCTGATGCAGATAAGTGCTTTAAAATAGTTACCCTCAGAAATAAACAGTAGACTACCTTTTTTGAAAATACATAACAAAATACTTGGGATCAAGTTCATTATTCCTGCTCAGCATAATCCCATAAATCCAAGTTCTTGCCCTTTTTTATTAACTTGCTATGATCTTTCAGTTAATATTAGTTCTAAGAGAGCTTGCTATATCAGAAGGTGGGGGGTGCAAGATTATGTAGAACTTGTGGTGTTCACATCCAGGTAAATGAGAGAGGGAATTTTCTTCAAGAAATAAAAGGAAGGTGTTACGGAAAGAAAATTTGCAGCTTATAAAACCATTGTGATGTATTAAATTAGCACATTAAATTACATCCTATTAATCATTTTTAAGATAAAACCAAATAGTTCTACTTCATATTTAAAGTAAATGTCTGAGAATTTTTTTAATCCTGAGATAGTTTTATTTCAGCTGCATTATCCTCTGAAATCTGAAGTACTATTAATAGAGACAGGGAAGCTGGTAGGTAGCAAGTAGAAGCATCATTCAAAGCAAGTAGTTCAGCATTCCTATCATAAATGTGCTGAAATGACAATAGAGAACGTGCATGAGGAATTTAACAACATTTCCTAGTGAACTTTCAGTGACCTTGGTCTTAGGGTTCAAGAAGGTTTCTGAGTTTGCATTTATTCTAGTTCTCAAGCATACTTAAGGATGCCTGGAGATGAAAAATCACAAATCCTTAAGAATACATGAATATAAAGTAAAAAGAGAGATAGGATCATTTATAATGCAGTGCCAGTGTTTCTGATTTTAAAAGACCATCATGTCAAAGTCCTTCCCCCTGTATTAATAAGAAAAACTTATACTACTCCACTCCATGAGAGAGTTTTACTTTGATTCAGGTTTCATATTATGCTTTCTTTATTCTAAAGCTACCTAGGTATCTTCACATCAGCTATGGTAATTAAGTTATACTCTTGATGACCATGTATACTCAGCATTTTAAAAAAATCATAATATATGCAATTTATTGCCATCCAAAGTGGCAGATTTTAGATGGCATAATAGCAAAACTTCAGCAGTGTCCATGTAACCATTTGTATGATTCCAGCTTATTCTGTAAAGTAAGTCCAAATGTAGGATATTTTTTTATATTAGACTTGAAGCATAATGAAACCATATAATTATTAACCACATTTTGATTACTAGAGGTCCAGCCTGTACTTCTTCTTCAGACACACAGAGAATTGGAATGTGGTCTGGTTACAGAGAGGCTACCCTCAAACTGAGGGATTAATGACAATGCATATCAATGGACATATCTATACCCTAAGGACACTGGAAAAGAGGGAGGAAAATTACTAGGAAGAAAATTCAGCCTCTGCATTTCTAGAGCTGGCTACAGTTAATAAGCATAGGCACTTTTTGAACTCAGAACTGGGATTAAGTATTGAGTAGTTCTAAAATTCAGGATAATTAGAGACTGGAGACTTTAGGAGCAGTATGCTTGCTGTTGTAATTGTAGGTTTATTTCAGGGATTCAAGGAGAGGCTTTCAGACTTGTTCCCGGGCAGATGACTTCTGACTGAGTTTTTGCAACAAAACACCTCTACTGCATTTCAGCTGTAACTCTTTTCTGTGCTGGCCAATGTACACACTATTTTCAGATGTAGTGTGACAGCATATACTCCCTCTCTTACTTAAATAATTTTATTTGATTTTCAAGAAAAGCAGCAGAACAGGGCAGGTTGAAATGGTGTTCCTGTTTGGAAATAGCAGAGCAATATTTTGTAGGATTCTGTAATTAATTCTCAAATGAAAGTAAAACATAGTTTGATTTCCCCCACAAACCATAATAGAAGTCTTAAGTCAGAAAATAATTTGGACACATTTATGATTTTTGAAGCTTCTTGGATGAGCTCCAATGCTACTTTTAGGTGGAGGGTCAAAAAGTGGTAATTCTAGGGGAAGGGTTGAGTCTGCATCAGCAGAAGTTAAAATGCTCAGATGCATCTTTTATTCAAAGCAAGGTGCTCACAAATGAAGTGAAGTGAAGCAAGGAAGTGCTGGTGTAAAGCAGTGCAGAGCAGGGCAGTGCGTGGAATATGGATATAATTTGGAGTAAACCATAGATTCAAAAGTTGCTACCAGGCTAAGCTAAGAACTGATGCTGACAGGTACCTGCCAGCACTTAAGTCTGTATCTTCAGAGGCTGGGTAGAATACATTAAAGGGAAGAAAAGATTTGCCCTAACGAGGAGTGAGGTACAGTTCCAAAAGTGCTGGTAAAGGCCAATTTATGTTACCAGAAAGAGTGTCTGGAGTAGATGTAAGATCTGAACATTGGACTGCAGATACAAATGAGCTAGAATAAGGTGTGAATTCAGAAAGTTGGAGAAAATTTTATATTCAAATGGCTTGCCTGTACTTGGTGTTGATGATGGTCATTGCCTGCTGGTGGGACTAGGGGCTTCTATAGGGTAAGAGATGACGTTCAGATAGGCTGCTTGCTGAGCTTGGTCATCAAAGCTGGCAATCGTACAAGCTACAGGCTTCTGATGAGGAAGATGTGTGACTGACAGAGGGCCACAAGATATTTCGCTTCCTTTTGCAGTTATTCAGAAAGGTGGTGAATAAGTGTCTTGCATGGGGTTATGTTCTTCCATTAAATGAAGATATGACTTCTAAAACATACACACCCTTATGCATGCAATAACAGCTATTTTCACAGTTACAGAAATTAAACACGTTCAACTGCATTTCCCTACATGTAATATTAAGTTCAGCCCTTATTTTTGTCGATAGGTTTGCAAAAAGAAAATAACATATAAGGCTTTCTCCTTGGCATGCAGCATATATGCGCTGAGTGCTGCTGCAAAAGAAGATTGTGAAAGTAAAGAAAATTTAAATAAATGAGGGGAGGAGAGAGACAGCAGAGATGATTTGGTTTACTGCTTTTAATTTGAAACTGTTTGCTTTTTAGGACTCCAATTTTGTAAATTATTTTCGCATCTGCTTAACCTTAGTCACAGTAATAGTTCATTTGATTTCAATGTATTTACATGAGTAAAGGTAAGGATGTTGAAGAATGTGCAAAAGTAAAATAAAGGTAGGCATTATGTTAATACATTTGTAGTCTCTGACGCAGCCGTGTTCTAATGCTGCATATCCAATCCAAATGAAATAACACACAAGAACATCATGTTTGTGATAATAATTTTTAGTTCTTAGTTTCCCACTAGGTTTTAAATTAGAATCTGTTTTGCAGATAGCCAGGCTACGTTTTGAAGGCAAGTTAAGTCTTGCTGTAATTGCACTGGTTCTGGTTTGTTTCCTAGACCACCTGCCTCTCTAGTTGTCCCTATTTTAGGAACTAAGTCTTAGAGTGGACAGGAAGCACTCTGAGATCTTACAGAATATCCTCAGTATCTGTAAGTATTTATGACAAAGATTACCTATTTTGAAAAAGCAGAACAGGAAGAAAAGTGTAATATTTGCATTGGACGGTACTTTTATTTGTAAAATGTGTCCCATATTTAGTTGAGTTTTTCTGTGATGTACTAATTACTTTTAATACTACTAGTTCTTAGCTAGTTTATTTAAACCAACTAAGCATCAAAATATGTATCTGTCACATTATACTTTGCTTTAACTTGTGTTATTTGTGTGGGATTAAAGTTTTTTGATCTCTTATATAGTGCTTTTTATTTACAGTAAGATGTGTTTTTTCTAAATATATCTCAAAAGAAAAACCTATATCATAGAATCATAGAATGGTTAGAGTGGGAAGGAACCTTAAAGATCATAGAGTTCTAACCCCACAGCCATGGGCAGGGACACCTCCCACTAGAGCAGGTTGCTCAAAACTCCATCCAGCCTGGCCTTAAACACTTCCAGGGATGGGGCATCCACAGCTTCTCTGGGCAACCTGTTCCAGTGTCTTACCACCCTCACAGTATGTTCTAGTCTAATTTAAAAAATGTTTAAAATATTCTCTTTTTTTTTTTTTTTTTTTTTTTTTTTTTTTTCTTTTACTACTTTTCAAGAGAGCTTCCCTGAAATATACTGAATTTAGCATATTATTGTCAGGATAACAGCACAATTAAAGATGCATGTTCTTATTTTCTTGACTATATAATCAAAATGGTCAGAAGTTTGTAAAGAATTTGTGGCTCAGGGACTACATACTTGAAACCTTTGAATCTTCAATATGATTCACAATGTGTCATATGTATCGTAGGTTGGTAATATGGTAATTCTTTCATTCATGTTTAGATACTTCCATTAGGTGAATTGATGTCTAATTCTAACTCTTGACAACATTGTTCAGTCATGATTTAGTGCCACAGGGTTGGAGAACAAGCTGATTTATGCAAGGAGAGCCCTGTGGGATTAAGTATGTTTTAAACAGAGCATAGGCCTTGTGCTGGAATTTAGCATGTGAATGCATAACATATTGAACAAAAAGTAGAATCACAAAAAAAGAACCCTTTTCAATCACTTGATCTTAATTTATTATGACTTCATCTATAAGAAAAATTACTAAGGCTCTGGTGGTTAGGGAACTTTTCCAGAAGATTAGGAGTTGGTGGACAAACAAATATTTTATAACATAGATACTGAAAAATCTTTCGGTTCATAGAGCTGCAATAATTATAGCAGGCATCAGGTACTATACTGTTCAGGAAAGTTGGTCTTTGTGATTTTCTTGGTATATACCAAGTATTTGACAATTTCTTCTGTAGCTTGTAAATTTAATGCTGTTATTAGAAAATAAGTTCTGTTACTCCTCTTGGAAGTGTGGTACCATATATGACATTTTAAAGAAAAGTCTTATCTGTGTGATTAGGTGCGAAAGAAAAGGTGGTGATCAGAGTGAATATGAAAGATAAAGTAGTGAGATTTATATATGCCTGCTTACAGCAGCCAGGTGAATAGAACACAGTTTTAATGCACCAGATACATAGAGTTTGTTCTTATCACTTCCTTTGAGCTTTCTTATCTTCTGGAGTACCTTGTTTCCAACAAACACTTCTGTCTGTCTGCCTCTTGCTATGCTAATTCACGGCACCTACTAACAGTTGTTTGATCCTCATTAGGATGAATCATCGTGGTAGTAAACTGTCAGTCAGGTGAAGGCTGGGAGGCTGAAAGGTGAAGCTGACATTTTCTTAAATTCACTTGATTTTTTTACATAGCAAACTACATGCAGATAATGTAAATCTTTGAAGGGGTATTACCTCTGTAGCCATTTTCATCTCTGTGACCTTATTAGATCCATAGTATCTCTGAACCTGGCCAGTGACCTGTCAGTGTGTGTCTGGGGGGTGCCGAGTTAGTGTTCTTCACCGTTAGCCCTTCAGTGCATCAGAAGCCTGTAGGGAATGAGGTTGAGAAAGTCACAGCTTCATTTCACACTAGTTTAATGAGGTTAGTGATAGACTTTGAGAGAGATCACTTGATTGGTTTCTTGGCAAGCAGCCGTTGCAGAATTCCTCATTAGAATATCTCTTTCAATCTCTCCTAAATTACGGTGATCAAGCAGCCAAAGCCTGTCCAGGGCTAAGAAGAAAAGAAATCAACTTTTAAATTTGTTTAGGACAGAATAAAATGAGCAATTTAGAAAAGGGCTGCAATACATACTTGATTTATATCTAGGTACAGGCAGTTCTTATATATTGTTTAGGTCAATGATTTTTGTTTTCAAAAATGGTGGTGGTGGTGAAATCTGGTAAAGTTACATACAATAGGATAAAATAAGACCCAGACAAAATTTTTGTTAGTACTGGATCTTTCTCTCTTTCTCCCTGTTTTACATTAAAATAGATATATATTATACTAAATAAAGTATACATGGGCAATTTCTGTTATTTGTGTTCTCCTGAATAACTCATATCTCACCACAGCACTGAAACCTAAGAGATGAAAATGCTATCCATGGTATAAGAAGTCGTCTACTAGCCAGCTAAGGCCATCTATCTGTGAAAATCGGGACTTCTCAGCTACCTGAAAGTTTGCAATGTGTTCAAATATTACTTTAGTCTCATTGCTTACTTATGACCAATTTGTTGAACTTGCCTGTGGTTGATTGTCCACTTAATTCAAATGGAATTTTTCTCAGTGGGGATGCAAAATGGCTAGCAACAGATCTGTAATATGAAGACTCACAAAAATATTCTAGATTCTTTGCCATAACCACTGTCTTTTCCACTGCATTTATCCACTATTCAGGGCGGAGAAGGAGAATCTCTGAGATAAAGTAATTCTAAAAAAACTTCTGCAAATAATTTCTAATGTTAATTTCAAATTTATTGGACTGCTTTTCTTGTCCACGGACTGAGTGGCTACCAAAATATAGAAAGGTTGTACAAGAAGAATCCAGTCATCAGTGTATCCCTCTCTTACACTCTTACATAGGGGTAAGGGGTACCTTCCTCATCTGCGTATTGTTAAAAATAAAATTCTAGGCTGAAATACATCTCTAGTTCTCACTGATGCCGCCTTCCGCAAGAGAATGGCAAATATCTATTGGCTTCATTACAAATGCAGTTACCACATGTAAAAAATATTAAAAAAGCAAGAATATTCATGGAATGTAAGCCTAGAAAAGAGATCAACTTAATATAAAAATCAAAACACATATGTGTCATATAGATGCCATCACCAAGAAAAATACCATGGAAATTATCTTACTGTATTATTAAATTATTTTTACTTTCTTTGAACAACTGTTTTCATGGTTGTTTCCTTTTTCAGTTAAAATTGTTCTGTTCCCTAAAGGCAGAGTTTTCAGGAGGTATAAAACATTTGTCTGGAAGACCATTTGGGACTGAAAGAGGAAAACTGAAGATTGTGTATAGTGACCTTTCAGACTACTTTTACAGTAGAGACAACTCCCACTGAGGTAAAGACATTTAAGTAGGGGGACTTTTTATATTTTATTTTTGTTCTCCTGAGGTTCTTTCTCAGAACCAAAGCAATTTAGCAGGGGATCACACTTTTGGCAAAAAGTTTCTTCTTTTATGCCACAATGAGATGGGAAAAGGGCAATTGTTATGTGATACATTTTATAACTTCTACATGCTATTGTTATTGATTTCTGAAATGGCAATGCCCATTGACCGAACTGTTTCAAATTTTTTCATTCTGAGAAAAAACACCATACCTTCTTTCCATTTAAACTCAGGGGGAAAAACACAAACTAAGGAAATGCACATTTTAGATGAGAATGTTAGTCATCATTTTGTATCTGAATCCTGTTTCATTACACAGCACGCAAATGTATTGCCCTAAGATGGTCCACCAGCAGCAGAGCTTCTGTTCCTATTAGAGCTGATTCTTACTTCCAAAACCCTCAAATAATTTTGACTGATGTTTCCAAACTGTCAGTGCATAGTAAGTTGACGTGGAGCATGATCTGCAAGTAACCTGACTTTTAAAAAGATCAGCATCATCAACAAATCCCAACCTTCTCTTCTGCACTTCATTACTCTGTAGCTCAGTGGAAAAATATCATGTTTGGTGGCTAGAAAGGGCTAAAAAGACCTTGAACTGAGAGAAACACTGCACTGACTGTAATAATTAAAACAGCTTATTGAATTTTTAGCAAGACTACAATCTTGCAGTAACAAGAACTACTTGAAGTGTTTGCATTTGCTTAATGCTAATTCTACAGCAAGAAGCTGTGTATTTGTACATCATTGCTTTCTTGATCCACTTGGCATACTTCATCAGGAGCTGTTGATTAGATATTTCATACCTCTTGCAATCCCAGAACTAGTTTTCTGCAGGATGCCTTTCACTGACAAATTTTTAACTAAGGTTTGTATACATAGTTGTAATTGTAGCATAGGGTATAATTGACATAGTGCTTACTTTTTTCCTCGGTATTATACTTTTTAAAATCTTTAAGGGCTTTGATCATACCTTGTTCAAATCAACTCAAACCTATCTAGCAGAGACATGAACTAGAACCTTGTATAGTAAAGAAAATTTAGCAAAATATTTTTCCCTAGAAAAGCCTCTTATAGCTGGTCTCCTTTTCATGAATAGTAAATAACTAGAAATGTCATAATTACTTATTCTTCAGTTTCACAACCCACTGAACTGCACCTTACATTATAGTACATTGAAATGTTTGCTTAAGGTTTGGTATTGGAACTACTTGTGTATCCTGTTATGTGTGTTTGCTGTTGTTAGACTTTTTATCATTTATTTTTACCCTTGTGCAACCTCTTTCTGAAGTTTCAATACCTAGTGGTGTCACATGGAAATTAAAGTTAAGTGATAGCATATTTTTCAACATAATGTTCCTCTCATATCAGTTTCTGAACTCAGTAATAACTTTCAGACAATTTATTCCACAGCCAAACAGATTTTCTTTGTGTCACTCAGAGTTTGCAAGTTAGTACAAATGAAACTGTCACTACCCATCTAATTAGGTGTTTATTGTCAACCTAGTGGTCTTGAAAGCAACTCATCAATATACTCTACAGGAGCAAAGTTACTATATTTTGATTCCTCTTAGCTGTATAATAGTGGAAGATCCTTTCATATCAAAGGGATTTTTAGTTGCATGATTCTAGACAGCCCTCTATTATTTCTACAATATCTCACAGAGAGACCCACTACCCCTATACATTTAAAATTAAATCATTCATCAGAACTTTATTTACTTTTCCTTGGGAATTAATTTCAAACTGAGAAAAAACATTCACCGGAATACTGGAGACTGAGCCGTATGCTCTTGTCTGCTTATACCGTGCAAGGAAAAACTGAACCCTCTTACTGTATGTATGAGAGAAGAGGATTGCTAATTTCCTTGTTATTTAATTGTCTTTTCAACATGCAGGTTCTGTGCATCAGCTATCCTCAGATAAACATTAATTTCTCAGGAATATGTGTAGTCATTTAATAAGTGTACTTCAGAAAAGGGCATATGGATTGGATTGGTATGTTTTGGTAATGTCAGTAAGAATAAAGATCTAGAGTTTGATAACTGGAAGGACTTGCTTGTATAGACTGCCCTTTACTAGAATTTCAATATATTGCTAAAGCTATAATTTAAGCTAAAAATCCTATCTTCCCCAGTAGTCTAATATGAGATTCCTCTTTTTTAGAGTGAGAGGAAGGAAGAAATAGCTTGACTCCTCAGCATAAAAAGTTAAGAGATGTTCAAGGCCACTTTTCTCAGCCAATTTAGGCAGTACAGAACACCTGATTCTACTTGTTGCTTTTCCCCTCACTTCTGTTGTTGCTTTCATTTCCCTGAAGGTATGCTTTAGGTAAACTTTAGACAACTTTTTGGACACCAGAAGTATTTAGGCAAAATCCTCAAATTGTTGGTTCAGTTATGATAACAATAAAAAAAATGAGTTTGTGTTGCTTAAAGGGCATAGTATGTGGTTCTGAAGAATCTGAGGAATCTCAGATGTCATTTTCCCACTAAGGTGCCCCTTGTCCCACCTTTTTAAATTCCTAAAGGGCCATGCCTTTCAGCAAGTAATGTGCCTCTACCTCAACATCTAAAAATAGCCATCTCTGAAGGGCTTAACAGCCGTATTGAAGTGTAATTAATGCTGCAGAGCTTTGTTGTGTTTTTATCATCACAGATTAAAGTCTGAGGGGTTAAAATAAAACAACAACTAGGAAAAAGACAGCTTCAAATATTGCAGAGCAAGAGAGCACAGCTCTCCTCTGACATTTGATACAATTTTTTAAGTGGCCCAGCAGACCTCAGGAACTCTGAGAGGGCCCATCAGCTCTGTTTTGTAACATTGAACGCTGAATATGCTTTATAGCATGTAATGCCCTTAATTGCTAGCAAGGGAAAATGCACTGGATTGGAAGTTAGATACCTTCAGGACTAGAAAGTTGGTTGAGTGATACTTTATAGTAATTGTTTAGGTTTTGGGAATGTAGGGCATTTCAGGAACAAATGAATTTATTGTAAATCCAGCTCGCTCTTCCCTCCCAGTTATAAGCTTTGAGGACAGAAGACATCTTTTTATTCTGTTTACTAACTATAAGGTGCTGATCCATGGCTTGTGCCCCTCATCTCTAACCTAGTACAATTCAGTAAGGAAGTAGTAAGTTGTATCTGGATAATAAACAGATTACTTTATCTGACAAAGTTTGGTGTTGCGTTTTTGCTGGGTTTTTTCAAACGACTCTTAAGATTAACACGCAGGCTTAAAAGACAAGCTTTTTCTTACTAATCCTTGCCATGATTCATTTGAAATTGAACTTTTTGAAGTGTTAACTGCAGTGGTACTTTGTATCTATAACAAATCAGTGTGGGCGTGTTTTGAAGCCAGAATTCTTTTTTCTTGTCTGTATTAGTCTTCATTGATCCATCACTCCTCCTAGTAGTTTAAGCTAGACAATTCGATTTTGGTATTGTCAGTTTCTTGCATAACCTCAGCCACTTGTACAGTTTTGAAGTACTTATTTTTCTCTGTGATATTCAAGAACAAAAGATAGGTCTTTCCATGCTTCACTGCACAACTTCTAGGTTTATCTTCATACTTTTGATGGACAATTACCTTATTTTTAATTCATGTCCGTCTTTAAACAGCATGCATGTTACTGGAACACTTTGTTGTCTGATAGAGAAAGTTTAATTTTAGAAATCTTTTTTTTCGAGTACATTTACAGAAGTGGAATTGTTTAACATGAGTATATTCTTTAGGTTTTCAATGAAAATAAAATAAGTGGATGGCACACTATTGTTTTCTTCAGTAGAGAAACAAGCTGTCGCTAGAGAGCTGTTAAACAGTAGTTTTCTGGCTGACTATGGTGCAAGAAAAACTGAGATAACCAGCCCATCTTGCAGTGATGTTAACTTATATTCTGATCAAAACATCTAAATACGAGCTCCAAAGTATGAAAATTTCATCCTGCCATCTGCAACGAGGTATCGACTGCATGTCCTGACTCTGAATGTCTGTGCCAAAATCTAATTAGAAGAGTACTGACTGAGCAGTATAACTGCTGAAGTTTCTCTTCAGGTGGCGAGCAGGACAGTTCCTGTTTTCTTTTAGAATACCTTTTGGAAAATAGAGACAGACTTTTGAAGGGATTCCATTTCTTTAGTCATTTTGCTGCAAGCTACAGGATTTAAATGGTTTTCTTCATTTGCTACTGTCACCACTCTTTTGTTCTATAAAAAAACCTTATGAAAAGTCTTTAAATGACTGAGTGAAAATGCATCCCTTTTACTTTTCTATGTAATCACCTCTGCTCAACCCTGCAGGGTTATGTTTTGTTTTGGTTTTGGTTTTGTTTTCAGAGTATTTACAAGAAGACATCATATAAGCATGTCTTACTTCCTTTTCAAAATCTAAACCTTAATGATTCTAATTTATTTACAATTGCAAGCCTTAAACTGAAGACACTTCCATGGTTTAAGAAGTCTATGGCAATGTAGGTTGCTACCTCTTCAGAAATCTTCTCTTTGCACTGGTCTTCTGTAATAAGATAAAGCACAGCAATATGTTATACTTTTTTGTCAATAACTAGTTTTCTGCAAATTACTGTTGTTTACCTTCTCCTTCTCCTACTGAATGGTCTTTTCTAATGTTTGTTCTCCAGTGTGACTAACAAAACAAGTGAAACAAATGGAAGTAAAGATGGAGTAAGACACAATAATTAAATGATGATTCCTAATTGCAGTTTTCATTACGCTAGTAGTAATTATTCATGCCAAATCACATGGCCGGTGTCTGAGCCATGTCTGCTCATCTGCCTTTCATCCTGATCTGTGCATTCCTGAATCTAGATCCAGAATTCAGTTCACCTCCGTTGCTGATTCCAGTCTGCAACTTTCCCAGTGCCTGCCAGTGCTCATAATCGTCATCCTGGGAGCTTGATATGGTTTTGTATATATTGTATACATTTCATTATTTTCTTCTTCTTATAATTTCTTGTTATAGATTTATAAATAATATTTAATTTCTTTATAAAGTAATACCTTTCTGAATGCACATGCCTTTCTGAATTCATTGTCATTAGTTTTTATTTGCTGTTTCTGAACTGTGAGAGCATGAAGTGAACTTAAATTTTAGTTTGAAGAAGCTTGACCAACTGAAAAAAATATCCGGATGAAATCAATGGAAATAGAGTACGCCCCTGTGCCTGTGTGCTCAAAAGTCCATATTTTGGTTTGCTTAAGATGTGTGAGTATTTTAGGCTGCTGGCCATAGCATTCACAGCAGTCTCTGTAGTTCAAGAGTTTTAGTGAATCTGTTTTCCCATCATTAAACTTACTGGGAAGGTATAAGTGAAACTGAAGTTGGGTTGGTTTTTTTTGTTTGTTTTGTTCTGTTGTTGTTGTTGTTGGGTTGGGCTGTTTTGGTTTTTTTTTTGGCACAAGTTAGCATGTCTTTTTCAGACACTGGAAATCACGTGGCCTTTTCCATCTCTGAAATTGAAATGGCAATAGCAAAGAGTCAGATGGAAAATGTCTACAAATATCTAGCCAAGACAACAACTTTCACATCCAGTTTTGAGAAAATTCAATCAAATATTTGTTTGTTCACAAACATAAATTAAACTTCAGCGAGGATTGTTTGTGTGTTTGCATTTTATGTTCCAGTAAGAATATCTTCCATCACTTTTGGACAGGTGGTAAGTGTTTCCTTGGTGTTTGTTTGAATGATCAAGGTCTAAAAAAAATTTTTTTGCAAGGTAATTGATTTCTGTGTTTTCAACAGATGTGTTGTACTTCTAACTACAAATATACCTACTGCGAACTCAAGACTTGGAAGAAAATTCTGGAAAGAATAAAAATGCAAAATGCAAAAATACTTAATCCTTGAAGTATTATAAAATGAGGTGCCAGTGGCATTTGTACAGTGCTAACAGTGATATCTTGAACAATGATCTATGGATTTTCACATCATTATCATTGCTGTAGATTCTTTTTTTTCCTTCTATTTTGTGCAGCCTTTTTATTTCTTTCATCCCACATAAGATTCCTCCTCTGAACATGGTTTGGTGGGTCATTGTATATTGTGTTTCTATCAGAAAACAAGGCAGGCTAAGAAGAAAGGGAAATAATTCAAAGAAAGAAGATGAAAGGATTTGAAAACAAAAAATTTTCCCCCCACTTTTGCAATAAGAAAGAACAACTGTAGTTTGAAAAGAAATGCGTATCTTACGTTGTGTGTGAAGATCAGAATAATCAGTATTAATTTGGAGCAATATATAAGATGATCAGAAATAATCATCAAGATGACTGGTTTTTAATTTTCCATTTTTAAAATGAAGTATTACAGACTGCTGATCCTGACTTGTATTAGTTTTCTTAATTTCTGCTACAGTAGATAGTTTTGTGCTGGCTTTATACAGATATTCTGCTTTGAATTGTAAGATAATTTAGTGTTAAGGGTAGACTAAAGTCCAAAACAAATTTTATTTACTAGTAGAGATGTACCCTTTATCTCTTGCCGTTCTTGACTGGTGGTATAACATCTAGTACCTTGATTGCCCTTCCTGATTGTTTAACATTCTTTTATACTACTATCCCAACCCTCCTAACAGTGATTACTTCTTATAATCTTAGCAGTATACAACATTTCGGTATGCAAGTCCTTCCTTCAGGATCTCCTTGTTTCAAACAAGAAGTGTGTGGCATGTGCATTTCTTGCTGTAGCAGAGAATTTCTCCTTTGTAGTAATCTGTGTAAGCGTCTCTGCTTCACTGATAACTGCTGGGAGACAGAACTGATGTTTTCTTAGTTCTACCTTGGTCTTACACTGTGATCAATTTCTAGTGGCTTTTAATCTTTTCATTAGCACCCTGTATATGTATACATATGCTTGGATTTTCCTCTCAAGTGGATTGCTTTCAGTGCACTAGGTTTTTATCCTTCAGACTTGTCACTACACAAAGGACTTTCATTGTCCTAAATATTCTAAAACAGGTAACACATAATCTGTTCCAGTAAATGTATTAAATCCTGTCCTACTTGCAGTTACATGTTTTTGTCATTTCCAGTTGGTTTGTAAGAAATCTTTCAAGGGCTCTATGAAGAATTCAGAAGATGTTGCCTTATCCTTTCCCCCTGCCCTACCCATCTCCATTTAATCTGTGAGTAGCCCGTTTTTAAGTAGTTAATATTTTCCAGTTACTCTGCATTTGAGGGCCCTAACATACACTACTTTTCCAGTATTGGCTGAAATTTTGCCAGTGGGTTGCAAATTTTTGCAGTGAATACTATGCTTCTGCACTGCATCCTGTAGTCATTACATAAGTGCTGCAGTGTGCTTGGATGTGCAATGTGTACACACCTAGTGGGATTTGTAGATTAGTGCTACAGAAAAATTGTGAGATGCGGAACAAATAGTAGAAAAAGACGAGCTAAGATCAGGGCAATTGGAAGACAAAGGTGCCATGGAAATCCTTATACTACTTTTTACCACATCACCTCTCTTTCAGAAGCTCTCCAAATGTCTTGCAAATGCCATGAGGGAATGTATGTACATTGTATGTGCAAGTGATCTACATTACCACTATAATACATTACTGTCAACATCCCAGTGAGATAGATAGGATGGATTTAATTAAGCTAATGATCACCAACCATTGAAGACCAGGTACCCCAGATGGTATATACCAGATGGAATATCCCTGATGATAGGTGTCTTAAAAATACCCGGTTCAGAAAGCTGGCTGAAACATCAGTGACAGTCTTAGAATGTTTGAACACCCCTCAGCGAATACTCCCTACCGTGTGCATCTTACCAGAGAATTCATAAAAGCCAATGAAGCTTCCTCAGAAACTTCCTTACAGAAGTGAAATCTGTAAATGTAAAGTAAGAAGGTATACAACTTCAAGCAGATAACTAGCCTTACTGGCTTCAGTAAGCTAAAATAACACACATTCAATTACGTTAATAATTTAGGACTTTCAGTTGTTTAACCACCAGGGAAATTTTTCCAGCATTTACGTGTCATGTGCTAGACTAGGTGAAGTGATAGTGCTATGCACAGATGAAGTCAACGTAGTAAGGCTCACAAAATCACACACTAAATCTTTAGACTCTTTACAAGGTACTAATTACCTTAGTAGATAAAACCACATGCTTAACTGTCCTTGCATGTTCTGATCAATATTGCCAAACCCACCTGTTTCTTCAGGTTGCTTAAATGTATTGCCACAGCTGTGGTCCATGGTGCAAAACTGAAACAAATATTATATTCCACAGAAAGAAGATAAAGCTGGAACATACAGAATTCTTGAAAAGAATCTTTCTTTTTCTCCTTAAGTTTAGGAAAAATACATTTAATTCTCATTGCGACCAGCACACTGTCAGCTTTCAAAAATTTTAAGCAATGATAAAGATGGAAGGACTAAATAGATAGATGTTTAACCACTTCTGCAAGGGTTCTGCATTAGAAATTTTGAAGGGCAGGAGGAAAACAAATTGAAGAGATGTGAATGTTCATACCAAAAAAAAATTTACTACTGTATTCTGGGGGATTTGCAGCCATGTCTTCTTATTACATGTCATTGAGTAGCTTTGTTACCAAGGTGAACACTTCATCTGAGCAGAACCTTTGGTATTTGCTGAGCTGTGCATCAGCTTTCAACATCTGAAATTCTCAGTGGGGAGCCCCTAGTAGAACAAGACCATAGCTGGGTAGATTTCTGCAGTGTTTGTTGATGTGGTCTGTTTACCCATCATTTTCTTCTTCACATTTTATTTGGAAGTGACTGTCCCTCTTCTTCCTTAAGTTTTAGTTTAATTATTTTATGTCAGCATTATACACATGCCAAGTCAACCCTAAAAGCATCACATTAAACTAAACATAAAGAATTAAACTCCTTTCCTGTTTTGGCTTTTCAGATTCCTGCAGACACTAGAACTTTCTAACTCTATTAATTATGCTTATGCTAATTGCAGTAGAGCTGCATTTTTCTGATGTTGCTTGGATTCTCTCAGTATTGAAGCTCCCTCACTTAGCTTTCACAGATAATATAAGAAATGTTAGTTAAAATATCAATTTTTTTTCTTCTTCTTCTTCTTTACGATTGGTCAGGAATAATCTGGTTATGCTAGAGAGTGATTTTGGCCAATATTAATTGTCCCCAGCAACATTTTCCCACCAAGAAATGTGTGACCTCAATGTAATTTGCGGTCTTCTTGCAATGCGAATCAGGTGATGAATTCATGAATTTACGTTCCATTTTTATTATTGTGGAGTCCATGGTACAACTTTAGTGACATCTTTAGTGCAATTGTTCATATAGTGGGCTATATTCTAACGTGAAGAGGTCAATACAACATCTGTCTCTAATTTTGCCTGTACAATAAAGCACACCATTCTGCTACTTCAGGAATCTCTGCAGTATAATACAAACTGAGATTTAATGGCTTGGAACCTGCTATTTCAACTGATATTTTGACAAGCTGCCAGCCTGTTGTAGCCTATGCAAGACTTTTTTAAAAATTATTATTATTTTTTTTTAATCTTTCACAGAGAGTGGCTACATTGGCAGCAGATTCTACATGCTGGTTTAATGTATTTTCCAAAGTGAATGTTCCAAGAGGAAAAAATGGTGAGATTTGCAGAATTGAGAAAGTATGGAGTATTTCACATAAAAGTAGTCTTCCAGTTTATTTATTATATTATTGTAGACATGAAATGTTTCTGAATGTGAACTATGATGTTAAAAAACATAAAGGTCAGCTGAAATAGGGATATTTAGAACATGTTTTTATTGTCTTTGCTTGATGTATAGACATAGCTTTCCAAATCTATTTGATTTAATAGAGATCAGACATCTTTGTATCACTGATAACATGAACATTAATCATACATTTCTAAAAACAGATGGTCCAGAGGATATTGCAAACTATTTGAGATCACTAAAACATTTTTAATCACTGGTGGCAAGCTTCAGAGTAGAACTAATGGCTACAGTGATTTCTTGAAATAAGAAACACACCAGAGTTCAAGCTGTCCCATTGAAGTGTATCTTAGTGTTTTAGTTAAAGCTGCTTTCAGTTCCTCCTCAGTTTCACTGGTTTTGTGAGAGGTGTTTCTCTTCCTATGGCATTTATTAATCCTTTATGAGGAAAAATGCATGACATGCATCGGGAAGAACATCTTGCTGTAACTGAAGTCATAAAGCACATCCTAGGCTTCAATGAGTTACAAGGAGCATAAAATGAGAAGTTGCCAGGAATGTCAGTACATCAGAGTCTGATCTTGTTTACGTAAGTCTAATCACAGATATGGCTACATGTACTGTATAAATTGCTCTGATATTGCCCTGCTTTTACTGAGATCTGGGTGTCATGGCTTTTTCTATCAGTGCATGGTGTCCTTGAGTAAGGGTATGCTCCTCTGTTAGTGTGGTTCAGCTAAATGCTGCAATAGCTGAGGGTAAACTATTTTTAGTTAACGTGATTTTTAAGAAAGCAGTTTCACTACTCAGTAAAAAAACAGTGCACAGGCTAGATGTAATCAAGGAAAATGCAGGACAGCCTTCCCTCTTTGCACTGAAGTTCTTTCTATTCTCTTTTTATCATGAGGAAATCTATGTATCCAACAGCCACAAAGTATATGCCATGGGTAGGAAATACTGATGATTGGGCAGGAAGGAAATGTAGTACACTGTGACCGGGTCTCCATAATGAATGGAATAGCAGAACCTGACTGCTCGCTTGACCAGCATCTGCCAGGCAATCTGGATGTGATGCTTTATGCCACATTAACACCAAACTGTTTTGGAAATGACGGAAGTGTGGTTCATCTGTGTTGGAATAGTGCTGTAACCAGTGATTCCTGGGTGAACAGTGTGAGAAGAGTAACTGGAGTTAAATGTCAGAGGAAATATATAAAAACAAAACAAAACAAAACAAAACACTTCATGCTACTATGTTTTGTAGCTTAGCTGTATTCCCAGAGTACACTTTGGGGTTTATTTTTACAGAACTAATAAAGAAAGAAACTTGAATTTAAAGACTAGTTGCTAAATTGGTCTCTGTTTTCCTCAGAAACCAGCAAAATTGATGTGTCTTTTCCTACTTCTCCCATAGAATGTAGCAGTAGCTCCAGATTGCTATGAACGATTTATTTGGTCCTGAATTAAGGCATTGCTTACTTAACATTTCAGTTATGATTAAAGCTAGTGGGAAATAAAATGCATATAGGAATTTTACGTCCCAGGTTCCTTCAGAAACAGTGGCAGGATTTCAAATTTCTTAAATATATTTGGGTTACTTTGTTCTATGCTGGAACATTTTCAATGAAAAGTTCTGTTTAAAAAGATATCTTACGGTCTTTTTAGTAGAGAAGATTCAGGGTTTGGGGCTACAGTCATTGAATGTTAATGTAATAGTTAAAATGAAAACATTAAAGAAGCATGGCCAAACCATTGTTTCTGGCTTTATAGATTCAACTAGTAAGTCTATCAATTAAAAATGGATTGATTTTGGTTTTAATTCAGTGCACTTAAAGTATTTGTCTTTTCCTTATAATTTTCTAATCTGATACCTTCTCTTTGATTATAGTTCATTCAATAAATTTTAGTACACGTGGGTTACTTCAGAAATGGAAAGACATGTTCTTCCTCAGAGCACTTTTCTGCAGAAACTAAATTTTGGCTTCTGTTCTGGAAAACCTGTGACTGCCAAAGCCATTAATGGATTTGCATTTCTCACCTGACCAAGCTAAGACCACCTGAAAAATGGAGCAGCATCTGCATGTGCCTTTCACAGACTGTCTTTGGAAACTTCACTTAAAATTAGTCTCTCCATGCCTGATATTCTTGGACAATATCAAGAGACCAGAAATTACAAGCATAAAAATTACAGTAAGTTTTATTTTAAAATTATAAAACTCAAGGCCAGATTAACTCTACTGTTCTCAAATATGTAGAAATGCCTAGGTTTGGTTGAGAAAAACATTGCTGATTTTTTACTTTCAAACTTCTATATGCAATCATTATGATTTTAAAACCTTTTCAACTTATTGTAAAATAAAACAGGAAGGTTATGTCAAATTTAATTCTGACATAAACATTTTTAAAGCTGACATCATAGTACCAGGAAATATAATATTCATTTACTGCATGGTTTCTGCTCTGGACCCTTTCCTTGAGACATCCATATGCTGATAGACTCTGCTGCAAACAGGATGACTTGAGAGAGACTAAACTGAGATAAAGTGTGTATTTGTTTCATTTTGCGATGTTACACTGCTTTATCAGTGTGGTGGAAATGCCCTTTTGGACTTTGTCCCTAATTGTGACATTTTGTCAATAACAGGGTATCTTTTCAGAAGCAGCAGTATTAGCTGTGTCTCCTTAGAAATGTAAACAGGGTCTCGTGGGAGAGTGTCAAAGGTTTCTCTCTGTGAGTAGATCACTGGCTCTTACATCAGACATCCTGATTATAGAACTTCTTCCTGAATCAGTGCGTGGAAAGCTGGTTCACATATTTTTATGTGCCACTTCAGTGCAATCTCTGCTGACGCATGACTGGGCATAATCAATACAGAATTTCATTAAAATGATTCCATAGTCTCAAATTAAAAATGTGGTTTAACATTACTCATAATTGAGCATAACATTGAGTAGCTGTTATCATGCTTCGGTTGTAGATTCCTTCACTTGTAATCTGTTCAGGAACCTGTAGCAATGGTTTTAACACTTGCTGATGGTCCTGATCCAGCTGAGCTTACACAGAGTAATACTATTATTAGAATGAATAATGACTGTAGCAGAAAACAAATGCTTCTTGAACTATAAACTACAGTGCATTGGAACTTGCTGCAAGCACCCAAATGAGCAATGACCACATTTGGCTTAAGATTTATGGAAGATTTAGTACTAATAACAACATATTATTCCAATATGCTTGGAATCTTGGGAAAATTAAGTATTTTTCATTGTGTTCTACAATACAACATTTAAAAAAACCCTAACTTTCAAGAGTCTTTCCCCTGCAGTGGCCTAAAATAACCCTCCCATAAATCACTGTCAAATATTGCATGTAGGTTCTAGTCTCTACCTTAATTTGTAAGCTCTAGATAAGCAGTATGTATTTTAGCAAATGTGTCTCTTTTTATTGTACTTTAAATTCCAGATAGATTTCAGCAAGGGTGTTGTTGAGGAAATGCTTCTAACAGGCATAAAGGCAGACGAACCCTTCATTCGGGGGGCGGGGAGGGAAATTTGGGTACCTTTCTGGTTAGTATGATCTTGACAATTACCCTAGATCCAGAGAACCTACTGCTGTTTTCAATATTTACTCATTTCAGATAATTTTGTAATGTAATTCCAAAGGACTGGCAACTGCAAGTTTTACGTCTGGTTTTGTTTGGAACCATAAAAGATACCAGATATTGCAAAATCCAATTCAATTTTTGTTTCATATGTTCTAAGACTGTAATTCGATTCTGGTAGCCCCTATATCACCTTTCCCAAAGTTTCAGCCATTTTTTGTTTTGGAAAGAAGTTCACAAATGTGGTTAAGCCTTCAGACACATAGTGATTTCCCAGTCCAAGAGAATCCTTCTCCAGTAGGTTTACACATGTCATTGCTGCTTCCCAGTGCAGAGGCTTACAATTCTGTACCACCTCCACCGCAAAATCACGTAAGGGAACACAGATTTTCTGACTACGCTCCATACAATTTGAATTAATTTTGCAGTCTTACTTTCTGGAGCTGTTCTGTGATAACCCAGCTTCCAAATATCAAGCTCCATGGGAGACTTACTCCATTTTGCTCCTTCTGGCAATCCCAACAATGAAATTACCTTCCAAATCAAACAGAGAATCATCCTAGCAGTCTTCTTGGGCTGCCTATTAGCCCAAACATGCTGAGGAATCTAAAATATACTTTGGTATTTTTCCAAAGTTTTTGATTTTTTCATTGGAATTTCCATGTGTATACTAAAATTTCTTGAAGTTTTATTTTGACACGAAATCTACTTGCATTTTCATATTGTTTCTTATAGTGAAAATTTACTGTGACTATTGTCCTTGATGTCCTTTCTGGCTGATCTCAGCTTGCTGCTTCTACAGATTATCTAATCTTGTTGCAACTGTGAAACACAGACTAAACCTGCTCATTCAGTGAACATGCCAGAAAATCACGTTTCCTTGTCAGGCTGCCTTGCTTCAATCTGTGTAGCACATATAAACCAATTTTCCTGCATCATTTTAGCCATTGCCAAGTCAAGTCTATTATGATTTTTTGATTCATCTTCCTTTTTCCATCTGCAAAAGAAGTGCTTTTCAAGTGCCACTGGCTTGGGGGATATGTGACTCTGTGGAATTTCTGCAGTGTCAACAAGTGTTTCCTTTATTCTTTGTAGGTTCTGTAAGACTGCACAGTAAGTTTATATCTAGTATGTCTTTATTAATCTCCATTCTATTACATAAAACTCTCATAGTTTTCCTAACAGATAGTATGATGGTGGCGTTGTTTTGGGTAGCCAAATACTTGAGGAGAGTTTTTTCAGAGAGGCTGGATTGGAGAATTTTGCACTTTGTAATCTGAGCCACTCACTGATGGGCTGGAGTTGTAGTTTCACTTTTTATGGTTTTCATAGAACCATTTATGTTAGAAAAGACACTTAAGATCATCAAGTCTGGTTGTTAACCCGACACTACCAAGTCCACAAAGATTTCACACCACTTCCACAGCACCTCTGTTAGAACTGTGATTCGATCCTTTACAGATGGCTCATAGTACTTGGCTTATGCACACTGTAAATCTGGGAGACCACTCTTGAATAGCTGTGTTTGAAATAATTTGTGAAGAAGCTACACTCTCTCCTGGGGACCTAAATGACCAAATTTATACTTCAGAAGAACTATAAAATCTCTTCTGCTAGCCACTGGAAACCTGTAGTTTCAAAGGAAACAGGGGAAGTATGAATAAGGAAACAAACAGAATACTTTTAAAAAAAGAAATTATCAGCCTAAATTATTTTCCTCTCGTTTTCTTATTCGCTATGAGACACTACTCACTTACTTTTGATTTCTCCATCTATTAAAAGAAACAAAGCTTTTCTTCTCTTTAAAATCTTAACCATATAGGCAAGGACCAATTTCTTTGTTTTTGTTTGCTTGTTTGTTTGCTTGCTTTTTTCCACTTCTAGTTCAAAAATGCCTGAGGTTAATTTTTCTTAACTCAACAAGCAGAGGTCTGAATGTCTCAAAGACGCTAGGGTTTGCAAATTAACAGTTTCACCTTTGCAAAAATGTTCATGCATATAGGGATGTATTTCACATGAACCTGTCATTTAATTCAAGATTAGAGCCCTTTAGAATAAAGAAAGTCAGATAATTATTTAAATAACTATTAAACTTTTCTGCCTAAGTCCTTTGCTCTTAGTGGTAGTTTATGATCTTCTGATAAGTCCTGAAATAGGAAAACATGCACTCATAGCTTAAAAGACAAGAAAGACAGACGTCTCTATGATTGAACAGATTAACAAATACGTGATAAGGTTGTTGATGCATAGAACAAACCATTCAATTATCAGTGATAATCTCTTTTTGAGGGGCTAATTCTGATTTAAAAATTCCCAAACCTTCTATTGCAACTACTGGGCATTCACTGCATTGGTAATCTCTCTCTGCGCTAACAGGAATGCTCAGAGTGGGACTGAAATTCTAGTTTGCTCAGCAAAAACAATAGAACTGATGATTAAAAATTACTGAAAATAGGCTAATTAGAAAATTTAAGCAGGACTTAAGGAAAAAATATGAATTAAGCATGTATTATTAAAAGGTTCTTCTGATTATGGTCAGACTTAATCTTAGGCTTACATGTGTTGAAAATCCGGGGGCTGGAAATTATATTATTCTTTTGAAAAAAAATGCTGTGTTTAGATGATATAATCTAAAAATGGTAACTTTCAAGAATGTGCTATTCTCAGCCTTCTCTGCTAGAGATTTCAGAACCTCATTTCACTCAGCAAGTTGAAGAGAAGTTACAGTTAAATTTCTTCCTAAGCACTGTATGCTTATTTCTATAACAAACAGCATAACTGGAAAATGGGATAAATTTCCTTCAAAGGGTTTTAAGAGTATTTCTAAAGGTAGGGTAAGTCATCTGGAACAAGGCAAAATTTCCTAGGGACTCTATTTCCTCCTTTTTGCAAACAGATGCTGTTTAATTTGCATCTTTCTTCTAATAGCTCAAACTGTTAATTGACCAGAATGTAACCTAGTGTCATAGCACAGATCTTTTATAAACATATCGTCTCAGCCAAAATAGCTTCCTGTTTCATGATACTGTTTGCTATACATTCTTGAACACTGAATTTAACACAAACAAAAGAACAGGTAAAAACAACTATGTATTGCCTTCTTATTTGAAATGTACATAAGTTAATGAGTAATTCAATTACTCATTATCAACCCTATAGGATTTATTTATCATTTTCCCATTTGGTACCACATAATCACCTATAAAAGTTATTGCAAAGTGTGAAAGAAGGCAATTAGTTCATTCCTTGTATCTCAAACAGAAGGAGCTGCTAGGTTGCATCAACTTTTGAAGTCAAGAAATCCATGACTAGAATGGGCATTTCAGGTGACGTTTGCAAGTGGTTATTCCCTCTTGCCAAAGTGAGTAAAAAGGGAAAAGAGTCTGTATGGTGTGATACGAACTGACTACAGCAGGTAAGAACATATAGGGTAGGATCTTGGATTCTAATTCAGAGAA
Organism: Thinocorus orbignyianus; assembly: GCA_013400375.1. Classification (NCBI taxonomy): domain Eukaryota; kingdom Metazoa; phylum Chordata; class Aves; order Ciconiiformes; family Thinocoridae; genus Thinocorus; species Thinocorus orbignyianus. The sequence continues at coordinate 93,594 of VXBW01005208.1, read as the reverse complement.
ATAACATTTCTGACTGGCTTGTGCATGCTTTTTGATTAGCTCTGGTATAATAGATATGTTGGGGTCCTACAACATGCATCAGCACCATGCTGCATGCTCAATTATTCCCTTTTCCCCAGGGTCCCTAAGTATCAGCCCCAGTTACTGCTGGAGCAGTGAAAGAGCAGTCTGAGCAGTACAACAGTGAAAAGGGTTATGTTGCAGGATGAATTTTATTCAATTATATTTCAATAATGGTTCACAATGGAGTACTCACAGTGCATTCCAAACTGTTTCTGGTATACGTTGGACTCTGTAGTTTTGTAACCTTTTGTAGCAGCAATGAAATCAACCTAGAAATTGCATGGCTCAGTCAAGTTTTCTTTGCATGATCTAGAAAGTGGGTAAATTAGTATAAGCATGTCCTTGAACTTCTAGCATCTTTCTATTTTGTTACTATTATAAGCTAGTTCCTATTGATTTAATAACAGAAAGTGAATACTTAGTATGCACTTACAGTATTACGAAGTGCTTTACATAGGTAATTAATTTATTCTTTGTTAGTTAAATGTTTTTAAAACAAACTGAATTATTCTTTAGACACAGCAGAGTCCAAACTGTTTTCAGTTTTCATAGCACAGTATTTGTATTAATGTAGTTAAGCACCAATGTAAACACCGTGTTTGCTTTCAGCCCATTCCATGCTGCTGCAAGCATGTCTTTGCTAATCGTTTATTTTGGTTTAAATTAAGACTAATGACTAATAAGTAGGACTACTTATTAAATGTGGAATATGTTTTAAGATCAATATTACAAGCAGTAACTGAAACATCATGTGATCTAATGCAGCTCCAACAAAATTTTAGTATCTAAGATGCAGAATTTAGCCAATACGACATGTATAGACATTTCCCACTCTCTGCCCAGTTCCGCTAGAATTGAGAGGACAGCCACACTAAATGAGATCTGGAGACCATCAAGTGCAGTAACCAGTTCCCAAGAGATGCCAGCCACAGATGCTTTAGTAGAGCATTCAACAGCATAATTAGGACAATCTGCTTGCTTTTCCCTAATGCCTATTAAGTAGCAATTGTCTTTAGCCTCAAAAGAACCAATGTTTTGATCCAGTTTTTATATCCGCCCTAACCCTTCTTTTCTTTGTCCTCACTACCATAACTGGACATTTTTGTAACTCATACAATCAAATCCTTTTTGACTATTTAAATAATCCTGTGTTTGATGGCATTATGTCTTAAAGTCTGTTCCTGTGTTGTACTATAAACTTTCATCAGTCTGCAATTAGCTGGCTTCCAGTTTGGAGTGTCATCTTGTTCTTACCTTGTGAACAAAAGACAACAGAAGTTGAATCTACCTGCATTGTTTACACTTCTGAGTGTCTCCTATGTGATTTATCTTTTACGAAGTAAAGTCCCAGAATTTTTGGTATCCCACTCCTTAGTTTCCCTATAAGTTGCTACCTTTTTTTCTTTTCTTTTCTTTTTTTTTTTTTTTATCAAGTGACTAATTAAGAAGTTTAATGACAATCACATTGCCAATTTTAAGAGATCTATCTGAATTTGAAATGCTCGTTCCCCAGAAAGATGGTTATACTGAATATGCAAATTAGGTGCTCAGAATCCATTGATTAAATAGAGGAGATAATAATGATTTCTTTAATGTGATGTAAATATTATTCTTTACCCAATTCCTTTTGATTTTTGGATTACAGCCCCATATTTTTCAAGGAACTTTATTTAGGCCTCTATGATGAAGCACAGTGAAGTAGGAGGAACACCATATCATGCTATATGTTTTTGTAAGGAAGATAATATATAACTTCCTTTTTAGCATAAATCTTTTAGAAAATTGAATTAATTTTCTTATTAAAAAAAGAATTTTCTTTTTGCTTTATCGTTCCTGTACAAATTGTACTGTAGGCTGTTTCTACTACATAGAGCATATTCACTAATATTTTGAATGAGAACATTTAAGGTAAATGTTCTTCTCTTTATTACATTATTTTAACTGAATGTTATTACAATTTAGACAAAGTCACATGCCTCTGAATAATTGGAACTCCTTTGACTTCGATATCAGGTTGTCATATATCCTATTTATGCTACTTTCATAGTAAAAATATCCTGGATTTTTTTAATTTGCTAAGTTAATAGACATCAGTCATCCCTGCTAAAGAGCATAATTTCTTATATGCAAAAGCTTCATTAAAAATTAATTGAGCATGACCCAGAATGCTACTATGTCTCAGCTGGCATGATAAACACTATGGTTTGCAAACTATATTTTCTTTTTTTAACATCAACTGTTATTGATTCAAACAGGCTAGCTCTGCCAGCTATCATATGGTGTAGCGCACCAGCAGAGGATTATCAGGAACGTTGTTAGTCCCCAACAAACACACAAGCTCATAAATTTACACTACTGTCTCTTAAAGCACAGTTAATTTGTTCATGTTTTCCTAAGAGCAATTAACAGCAGGTAGGAGTTTTAATGAAATAAGGTGGTGATTACCACAGGGACTATTTGTGATGAACATTACTGAGTAGCAACTGCTTCAAAGTGTTTAAATTAAGACATGATTAATAACAAAGCTGTTAAGCTACACGTTAGGTAAAATACAGAGCCAAATTAAGGGATATTCCTAACTAAGTAATCGCGTTCATTGGTGTAATCCCTGACAAAGTATATTTTTGGGAAGAGAGCTGGTTTATTTTAGGGGGTGGTAGGACTTACCTCTTAAATTTTTTCCTTCAGGATCAATAAAATTCAGGTGACTTCTTGCACAGACATATTTTTCAACAGTGTAATGGTCTAGTGACATGGGATTGAAACATTTAGAAATTTCAGCTAGTATCTGTTTATGACAGTTACTTGGAGCTGCACAAATGAACTCTTAAGGGAATTTATTAATTTTCTGTTAGGGTTAAACAGGACCATTAAACATGCCAGTGGAAATTAAGTTCTGGGAACTTGTTAGAAAATCTGCGAAAATTTAATAATCAGATTCTTAATTTCTGCATGACTAAGTATCGAATCAACTGTGCTCATTAAAAAAAAAACAACAAAAAACCAAACATAATGGATAATTATAGTTTTATCAAATACAGAATGTATTACTGTAGTTTAGCTGTGTGTAACACTTTATTCCAGGTGTCTTTGAGTTAAATAAAACCTTTGAGATGACAGTTTAGGATTTTTCACTGTTTAGACATACAGTAAGTTTAGATTTCAGAGTAATATGTAATGTAAATCCTGATATTTTGCACGAGAAAAAACAACCACCCTGGCAGCTGTTATCAAAGTGAGGTTAAAAAATTTTCAGAAGGTCTTTAGGTGAAATAATTACCCAAAACACGAGAAGCACATCTAAGAAACTTATGTCAGAAAGTGAGATTTTTAGAAGCACCTACGTGATTTAGAAGCAAACCCACCACTTGAAATCAATGAAATTCATTCTTTTAAGGAATGTAAGTACTTAAGAAGATCTATGACATGATGAAATAAATGTCTGGATTTTTAAAAATGCAGTATCATGGTTCTAGAAGACTCTCAGATGTTCTAAAAATTGTATTGTGGTATAAATTCGTAATTATTGGTATCACTGAACTCAAACTAGTATTTTACTTGGATTTAAAATATTGATGCAATTTAAAATTCTCTTACTTATGTTTCAGTAACCTCAGTCATGAACGTCAGCTGTCCAAGTTGAGCGTCCCTTGATGTTTTAGTAAATCACTTACAGTGCAGCACAGTATCTTTAAATTTGTTCCCCTAGTCCCTGTGGCAAGTTTTAGATTCAGAAACATTTGTGCTTGTATCTCCTAACTGAGTAAACTAAATCTGCTGTTTTGATTGCATTGTCTTACTTTAGTCATTTAAAAGTGTGGTACTTCAAGCAAAAACTGTACTGCCTTCATTATAAAACCTCCCAAATCAACATAATCAAGCAGTAATTAATATTTACGTAAGGTGACTTTCCAGATCAGAATTCATTCTCTCATTTTGGATTCAGTGTTTTCTTTATGGAATGTTTAAGCGTATGTTAGGAAAATCAGTTTAATGATACTCTGAATTCTTATTATCGAATGCATTACATATTCTTTTGCTTTTAGGACAGGAGTTTTATCAGGGACCATTATTGAATGCAGAGAACTGGCAAAGTAGCTCAAATGAAAAATATAGTGAGTAGCATTTGTGCTGTGCTCTGGAGTTATAAAAATCAAGAAAATAATTTTGCCAGGATATAATAATACATTGTACTATTGTATACATACCAGTGTATGTTCCTACACAGAATTGGTACAGTGTACTAGTTGCCACTGATTTCCAGTAAAGTGAACTTAAAGCTATACATATGTGTACACTTACCACACTAGTTCTTTTTCCACTGAATTTACCAATTACTGTGTTTTCTATACCATTTCAGACAATCAAAAAAACCCAAAACCAACCCCCAAAAAACCAAACACAACCCCCCCC
>VXBW01005208.1:53704-89085 GCA_013400375.1 Thinocorus orbignyianus | reverse complement strand
ACCAAAAAACCCCTCTATATTTATAGGAAGCCATGAGGTCATTTATCTTTATAAAACTTTACTGGACCTAATATCTTGGTAATCTGCTTTTTTTGGGGGGTTGGTTTTTTGTTTTGTTTTTTTTTTTTTTTTTTTTTAAANTTTTTTTTTTTTTTCATAGAAAGAAGGATATAATCTTTGTGCTGGTAGACAAACCCTTACTTTTAGGTCACATTGGGAGAAAATGGATGGTTATCTCTAGTAGGACAAGTGAGCTGAAGATGGGACCTGCATGCATTAGGTGATTAGTCTATTAAGTAACCCTTCAGATTTATAATTGTTTCAAATATCTATTTAAATGACTCATATGAAACTTTTCACTGCTTCCTTAAAGATCCTGTATTTTCTTCTTATGATGGTACTTACACACACTAGTCAAGTCCCTTCTCAAGCTTTTTGTAAGACATACCAAAATCACTGTAAGGCACTTAAAAACATGATTCTTGTTGAGGCTACCTTCTTCTTTCTGATGTTCTCTGATGTCTAGTAATTGTTTGGCTGAACCAATTGTAAAGAAGATTTTGCTCCTTCAAAATAAATCCAGCTGAGTAATTGCTGTTCTCTAGCCTTAAGTTAAGCATTCATTCCAAAGCTGCTATAGAAGTACTTTTACAAGTTTTTATCATAAAGTCAAATTTTATCATGTAAACATTTGTACTTCATGGACAAGATTCTAAATTGGGAAATACATAGAGACTTGTGATGAGAATAAAATAACTGAAGTATGAAGGAAAAAAGGACTCCATCTGCATTTCCAAAATGGTGTTAGGGTGCCACAGTCAACAAAACATTAATCCAAGCATCTTGCATGTATAAAACAATGCCACCTACTGTTTCATTAAGGACATGTCTCTGTAAGCATAAGGACTGTTCTACCTGCAGAAATGCAATGACTTTAAACATTTCATTGCCATAAATTTCAAACAAACAAAAATCCCCACAACACTTCCATGTAGTTTGTTATATACTAGAAACAAAGGACAGTTCTGGAAAGCCTGTGTTAAGCTGTAGATATTAACATTTCTATATCTAGTAAATAATTTAAAACAGACATTATAGGGAACCAATGCCAATGTAATTAAGTATAAAGACTCTGCATATCATACATTAATTCTTCTTTTGACTTTCAGCATCACTGCATCAAAAAACCCCAAAACCCAACCCTCAGCACATCTGTTGATATATTTTAAACTTGCTATTTATAAAATTTTGGAAAACTCTTTGCCTCTGATTGCCCCATTTCCATTATATGTATATTCAGATGGGTAATTATAGTAATTCAAAATCAGTCTGTATAGTGCACTATTAAATACAAGATATGTTTTAATTAGAAAAAGAAATACAGGTACTGCAGGTTTGTGAAAAATCTTGTTCAAGTTGCTTTTGAGTCATGATAAAACTTTACTTTCAAAGTTATTTGATATATAGAGAAAACAATGTTTCTGGAAGCAAAATGGCAGCATTGTTCATAAGAACTGCAGCGTTCTGTAGATGAACATTTAATATCTGAAAATGAAATAATTCTTGAAAGAAAAATTTGAGTGCTGAAATGTTCTTTACCCATGCTAACGGTACTTGGAAAACGATTGAAGATTTTATTTTCTTTAAAATTCTTCTAATTTTTTTTTCATCATTTTTTTCAGCAGTTCAAGTAGAAAAAATGTTTTAAAATTAAATTTATTCCCATTTTATAGAATTCAAAGCAGAATGATTGTTATTTCTTCCAAATACTTTAGATAAATAAATACATATACAAATCTAAAACAAATTAAATCACAATGAAAGTTGGAAGTATTACATTTTTCTTTCTGTTTCTTTTCTGTTTTTAACAGTAAACACTGGCAACCAGTCCTATTCATTTCTATGTATGTAGATTTATTTTCTAAATTTCTAAGAAGAAAAACAAAAATAACCAAAAGGGGCAGGGCGGGGGGGAAGGTGCGGGAAGCTATGAAGATTTAACACCGACATTTCAAAATTTGTAAGTTTTGGTCTTGGTGTTTTCATAGAATCACAGAATGGTTAGAGTTGGAAAGGACCTTAAAGATCATGGAGTTCTAACCCCCTGTTGTGGGCAGGGACACCTCTCACTAGAGCAAGTTGCTCAAAGCCCCATCCAGCCTGGCCTTGAATACCTCCAGGGATGGGACAGCCACAACTTCTCTGGGCAATCTTTTCTAGTGTCTCACCACCCTCACAGGAAAGAATTTCTTCCTAATATCCGATCTAAATCTCCCCTCTTTCAATTTAAAACTGTTACCTATCATGCTGTTGCTACCCTCCCTGACAAAAGAGTCCCTCCCCATCTCTCCTGTAGGCCCCCTTTAGGTACTGGAAGGCTGCTGTAGGGTCTTCTTGGAGCCTTCTCTGCTCCAGGCTGAATAACCCCGTCTCAGCCTGTCTTCATAGGAGAGGTGCTCCAGCTCTGTAATCATCCTCATCGCCCTCTGCTGGACCTATTCCAACAGGTCCATGTCCTTCCTGGGCTGAGGACTCCTAAACTGGACACAGTACTCCAGGTGGGGTTCCACAAGAGCAGATTAGAGGAACAGAATCACCTCACATTTTTGATGCATTCCAAGATTTGGATGGCTTTTCCTAATACCCAGTCGAAACCACCCCTGCGTAATTTTAGGCCATTTCCTCTTGTCCTGTTACGCAGAGTAAGAGATCAACCCCCCCGCTCACTACAGTCTCCTTTCAGAGTGATAAGGTCTCTCCTCAGCCTCCTTTTCTCCAGACTGAAGTTAATCATTAGGCACAAATAATTGAGCTTGTTTCTAATAGATCACAAAGCCCGATCCCTTAAATATCTCAATGAATCACAATTAAATAAATAGATTAAATCATAAAATATTGCAACAGCATGTACTTGGGTTTTTTTGTTTATTTTGGTTTGGGGTTTAGATATAATATATATAGTGGCTTCTGTGTAATTCATCCACTTGGAAATGAAAAACTGTTATTGTGTTTTGTGGGCTCTGGAAATTTATAGCAGAACAGATTCCAAATTGAATATACCTGCTTCTGAAATTTTGGGTTCCAATGTGATAAAGGAGTGCTTATTCCCTAAACAGACATCGTCCCATGCAGAGAGTTCTTCCCTTTGAACTTGTGTGAGTTGACTAGAGCTTTGTTGCAGGAGTCTCTGGAGAGGACTGACAATCAGGTTGATGATAGAAGAACCCTGCAGATGGCTCAAAGGGATTTCTGCATCATCTCAGCTGCAGCTATGATCAGGTTTTTAAAGTTCTCTTTGGAGGTCGGCTGTAACAGTTTGAAAGGCAAAAATTCTGTGGAAGAGGAGGAGAGGATCCAACCAAACATACCTGCAAGAAACTTCCAGCGTCTAATAACTTATCCAGAGGACAAAAGGTGAAGTATTACAATCAAGCTGTAACTAGACACTGAAAAAATAACCTTGAGTGTCAGTGAAAAATCCTGTGAGATTTCACATTCTTAATTACACATGTGTTCAGATGTTGTGGTTTAACCCCAGCCAGCAACTAGGACCATGCTGCTGCTCACTCTCTTTTCCATTGGTAGGATAGGGAGAGGAAGGAGAAAAGGAGGGGAAAGAGTCAAAAATTGAGATAAAGTCAGTCCAATAAAACAGTAAGAGAAGAGGAAAATAACAACAGTGATGACTGTAAAAGAACATACAAAATAAAGCGATAGAACACAAATCGCTCTTACCATCTGACAACCGGTTGCCCAGCCTGTCCTGAATAAGTGATTGTGAATTCCTGCCCCTCGGCCAACCCCCATTTTATATACTGAGCATGATGTCTATATTATGAAATATTCCTTCGGACAGCTTGTCCTGTATATGCTCCCTCTCAGCATCTATGGGAAGCTGAAAAACTCAAAATATATAGTTGAAGCATAAGCATTACTTAGCAACACCTGAACCAATATGCGTTATTGACATTCTTATATTGAATAGAAAGCACAGCAACTACTAGCAAGAAAATTAACTCTATTGCAACTGAAACCAGTACATCTGAGATAGTACTGTCACTGCAGAAGGAAAAGCATAGCTTCTGCTGTGCTTTCTGTCGAGAATTTGTGACAGCAAAAACATACAAAAAGAAGGGATTTGGAAAAATATTCATAAAGATTGGTCAGCGCTGTGTATGAGAGGTCCTGAGTGGTTAAATGGATGTGTCTGCAATTATGCAGATTAATACTAGCTCCTTCTTACTGTCACTTCTAGTCTAGGAAATCTATACTGTGATCTGAAGAACAGATAGAACTCTGTGCATTCCTGCTGTTTTCGTGCCAAAATGATTCATAAACATACACCTTCCATGAAAAGTAAAGATTTTTCCCTAAAATCTAGTTCCCTTGAAAATCAGAACTTCTCTTGCTGGGCAGTATCCTGTCTAACCCACTCTAAATGGGACTATTATATTTGTAACCTGTTTGCAGTAACTCCAGAATACAGTTCATAATGAAACAGAGATGCTACCTTTGCTCTGCTTTCAGTTGTGTCATGTAAAAGAGGATCCCTGACTTTACAAGAACGAAGATGAACAGAACCTGCTGGGGCCAAGAAGCAAAAGAGTTTGGACATGGAAATTTGGAGGAAAGAGTTTAGGTGCCAGTAGAACCCAGCTGTAATAGGTGAGGAGGTGATGAACTGAGTGGCTAGGGAAGTTTGAAACTGTGAAGAAACACAAAGACAAAGAATAGCAAAAGAAAAACAGTTTTTTATAAGGAAATAGAACTGAGCCAATGCCCAGCAAAAAAAAAAAAATAATTCATTTTCCTGAGCACAGATATGTCTGTGCATGTTAGGAAATTGGTGGGAAATCCAATGATAGTCCTATATAACTTTTCATCTTTGTTAGTGAAATTATGAGACATGATTCCATAGTCACAGAAAACTGCAGTAGAAAATCATGAGGGATTCAAAGATCTCAGCACTGTTTATTACTTGTATCAGTGAAAATTTCTGTTTAGGGTTCCCCCATTCTCCCTCAAAAGTCTGAAAGCAATTTTGCTCGTAAATATTTTGGATTATATATTTTCTGGTGTCATCCTAGGCATTTTATAATCCTATAAACACTTCAGTTCCCAAGAAACTACCATTCAACTTTAAAACAGTATGTCAGTTTCTCATAAAGTGCCTAAATTTGTAATTTTATGTGTAGCATGTTTTTGTCACAGTGTTACCAAGTTTCTCTTCTGAGAGAAGAGGAGGAAAACAAAGTAAAACAACTTCAGTGAGATGGGAGCCATCTGCCCTTATTGCATGGAACACCAAGGGGATTTCATCACTTCTCTGTTTTTTAACCACTGACAGATTGTGCTAAGTCAGGCACCCAGTAATTTAAGAAATTCCAGTATTTCTGATTCATAAAGCTTTCTGAAAATTGATTGAGTGATTATCTGCTGGCCCATATCATTTTCAAAACCAAGTTTGGTGGATCTTTCCAAAGAAAACCATGTAGATCATTTAGCTGATCACATCAGGAATAAATAAAAAATAAATATTTAGGCAGCACATTTTAAAGTCAGTATGCACAAAATAATATTGAGATAATTATTTCTAATTTCTAGAGCTGGTCAGCAATGGAGATTCATGTTTTGGAAGTGGTCATCTTCTACTTGCACAGACATAGCATCATATAGTCCTGTTACAAATCTTAAAAGGAGTAAAGCTTTTTCTCCTTAACTAATCCTATGGGAATGACTTTCAGAACTTCTGTGTTAAAACATCTTCCACTTTTCCAGAGTAAATTTATTTTAGTTAATAAACATTTGCTATTATTCCCACTTTTTTTTTTTTAGTTCACATAGGTTTCTCTCTCCTACATGATGAACTTTGCAGTAGCAGACATTCTTTTGTTCTTCCTTTGCTAGACTCTCTTTAAGCAAGCTCTCCATCCTTTTCACCTAAAATACACACTTTATTTCTGATAATGTCACCACCCTTCTACTTGTTTCAAATTGAACACATATGAACATAATAGTGGTAGTACAGTTAATCACTGCAGTTATTCAAGATGTTGCAAGCGTGTTTGCTTTCCCTGACAATTCTAGCTGTTCTGTACAATTCCAGCTAGAAAACATCTTTTTGGTCTTCTCTGGTTTTAATACTAGTCAGAGAACTTCTTGTTGGAATGTTTGTCTACAGAAGTGTAAAGTAATGGGAATTTCTTAATACTGTTTTGAGATACTTGCTAACAAATATATTTGAGAATAAGTGAAAGGCACAGCTGCATCTTAAAGACAAGCAAAGTTAGGTTTCTGGTATTGAAGTTCATTGTTTCAGTGGAAGATTCCGAAAAACATCTACTACCAGGGTTCAAGTTAGAAAGCAGGCATTCATATTCTAAGTGAAAGCTGAGATGGAAATGAAAGCCAAGCAAAATCCTTTCCTTTTAATGCATAATATAAATCCATAAATATTCTGTAAACTCAGTTAGACCTTAAGTTCCCCCTGTAGAAGATCAGCCTGCAGGGAAGTGACATAACTATAATTAAGGACAGAAATGACCATGCAATTTGTAATCCAGTTCATGTCCTCAGTGGGTATAAATCATCAGACATCACCAATTTCAGTGGAGCTGTTCTTATTTATGCTTAGTACCTGCCACACAGTTCATAAGCCTGCCAATACTTTTTGAGAGAAAAGAAAATTTATCTCACTTTCTCATGGGCTCTTAAGGATAATGTAGTTAAAAATATATATTTTTTTGCCATTCAAGTAAAGAGATGAGACTTGGAATACAAAGGAGAGAGTGAAACTGCTGAGTAGGATGATGACATTTGAACAAGATAATTTGTAAATTATGACATATTGAGATCTAAAGTAGATGGCTAAAGTTAAGATTTGTAGGATGAATTCTTCACTGCTGTTGTCAGAATAATTATTTATGTTTCAACAAGATGCTGTAACATAGGATATCAACCACAGCTACTGTTTGGAATAGCTGCCACTTCTGTTCTTCATTTTTATGTATTTTGTGTAACTACTAATTCTGTTGTCCTTCTGCTTAGCTGAGTTTTTGTCTTCTGCATTTCACAGACTACAGACAATCTTGTTCTTTAGATATGCTATATATTTGAAAGAGTTTATGCTGCAAAGTGGTTATCTCCTGAAAACAGATTTATGACCCTATAGAACAAATTCAAAGAGGAGAGTTGTTGTGTGATAGCAGTTTGTATAACCGGTATTATAAAAGCACAGCCAGAGCCACTGCATGCTAATTTGATACCAGGGCACCCTTTCTTGCCTGTGAGCATGTCTCCCTGCTTACATTTCCATTCAGTTGACAAGAGCTCCCTCACACCCATGCTGCCTCCTTTCTCTGACATCACTGTGAACCCGAGTCCTCTGTTACTGGGTGGCAGCAGGAACCATCTGTAAAATACAGAGGTGGTGGGGTTTTTTTCTGTAGCCTGTATTCCTTAACTGGACACTCAGAGTAGATGTGCTGCTTGCCCTGGCCTTTGCATGGTTAAATATTTTAGAGTGAAATTTTTTTTTCCTAGATTACAACATCCCTTGTCAAACAATGAAGAACAAAGTTTAGTCTCAGTTTGATTTTGTTTCTTAGGGTACTTAGTAATATTGTCAGTAAAAAGATCTATTAAGGAAAAATATTCCAGTAATCTGTGGGAAAGAGCTAAATCAGAGTCTGACCTTAAGCACATTGTAACAAAAGAACAGCTAAGCAAATGCAGGCTCAGAGTGACTGCAGTCTCTGATATCTGTGCATGAAAGCATGACTGATCCTGTGCTGTCAAGAGAGAATACATTGGGAAGGCCTGTATAAAAAAGTCAATGGCGACGAGAAGCAGGAACACAACCAAGGCTGGAATAGCTGCTCAATCCATAACAATGCTGCATATTTAAGGTAATTGCTTGACTTGGAAGAGCAGGATTTTAACTAAGAAAGAAAGCAAGATCTCATGCCAGTGAAAGTAAAACCATCTGAATTGTAGGTGTTTGGGGAAAGTGCTTTCCCCCAAAAAAGGTGCAAAAATGAAAGACTAATACAATAGTTGTTCTGCCTGCAGGTTTTGCACCTAGCAGAATGGAATGAATGATTAATGGCTTGAAGGTGGGTAGATAACAAGGATAAGCAGCAGGAACATGAGAGGGAGACCTTCTCCACTGGAAAAACAATGAAAGGAGCTCTTGAGAGGAGTTTTTCAAGTATTTTCCTAGAAACTCAGCTTTTCTCTGAAATAAAGTACATTGTTGCTGCTGTAGACTTCGATAGACACAGAATGAAAATCTGCCATCCTGATGTTTATTGTGAAAAAGTGGGAGTTTATGCTATAAAGATAGAAAATACTGGTAATTAATGCACTCTCATGTGGTATGAAGAGGTTTGTGGACAAGTGTAGGACCCGTACATTAATTTGGATTTAAGTGAAATTTATATATTTATTTTTAGAATCTTGTTTCCTGAGTTCAAGTTATTTTTAATTGCAAAAAATAAATTAAAACCTTGAACCGAAACTGATAGTCTGATGAAAATGTCAAATTACTTCATCCTCCTTGTATTGAAGTCTGGAAAGAAAAAGGATTGGAGGAAATTTGAAAACAATATAAAGGTATCTGCAGCAGTAAATAAGTCCTGAAATCAGAGAATAAATAATCGCAAAGTATGCAAACAAACATTTGCACATTGCCTTTGATTTTTAGATAGAGCAATGATATATGTAGGGTTATAGGTCTTGAAATTGATAAACACAAACCAGCTTTCACCAGATCAAGCAGCAACCAAACCCACACGTTTTTAGCACTGAGTCTTCCAAAACCTTCTCTGTGTAACAACGCTTCTTCAGAAGCTAAAGTAAGCTCCCTGTGTTTCCTTTAAACATGCTCCAGCAATGAAAAAGCATACATAAATTATGTATATAATTTCATTTTTTATCTAGGCATCATAACTTAGTAAATGAGACTTAGAAATATCATCAGAAGGTGAAAACAAGAAAGTCAAAGTTCAAGTCTCATAATAATTTTTTTCATTTCTCAATTAACATTAGCATTAGCATTAGCATTTCCCTCACGTAGTTCTTTTGTGTTTATTGAGTTTATTTTGGGGAATTTCATATCACTGCTGATAATTATGAACATTTATTTCTCGCTGTTCTAAAACATGACTGCATCTTTTGGTTTTGTTTTATATATAACTTGCTTTATTTTTAGAGAATTCACAGTCTTCACATGTAAATATATCTCTGCACTGAAAAAATCAGATTGTGTTTACTTGACACATTTAGGCAATATAAAAAGAAAAGCCTGGGTCTGAAATACTTTGAAATGAAAGCTTCTACATGCATGCATATCAGTTACACCAGGTTTCAAGATCTGAGCTGCATGTGGTTTTAACACATAAGAACTATCACTGAGACCCAGTAATTATGACTAAACAATAAAATGACCACGCGCTATGCATGGAAAACTGGTTCTTTCGTGTGTGTTAAAGGAATTGAAAGGCATCTACAGAACACTGCCTCAGAATAGTAATTGAGATATTAGCTTGTAAAATTTTATCTTCCCAAGGGCTATTACAAGACTCTGGTGGGCCTCTAGTTTTCATCAAGTTCAAAGAAATTAGTTGATTGCTTCCTGGAAAGGTTCATCACACAAGTCATTAATACTTCTTTTCCCCCTGAGGTGGAAACCCAAACACAAATAATTTCTCCTGTTGTATATTTTTTCCTTATCATTCAAATCCCTTCAAATTGCTGTAGAGTAAAAAAGTTCCATTTTGGGGTTTGTTTGGTTGTGGTTTTTTTTTCACAGGAACAGATACAATATGGACAGGTGCAGATTAAGGTTTTGTGAGAAATGTAAGATTAATTTTAGAGGTGATCAAATAGTTTCCTAATTAAAACATGCTGAAATTCACTAAGGGCTCTGGCCTATATTGCTCTTTGAAAGCACTATAACTCAGGTTACACTTTGGCAGATTTTATTAAAGCTGAATAAATAAAAATAAGCTAATGGAAGCATAGTATAAAAGGAAACTACTTCTGGTGCTTCTTGCTGAAGTGAGATTAACTACACAGTTAGCAAATCAGAGACAAGAATATATCCATATAGCAGTGAGCTAGTATTGCATTATAATCAGAGCATAATGTTAGTCAAGACACCAGATGATTACAATACATTTTAAAACTTTTATATAGAAGGGGAAGATAATATTCCATTTACTGTTAAAAAAAACTAAAGAATATGATTGGAAACCACATTTCCAAATCATTGCCTAATATCTCAAAACACAAAAAATGGTAATGCTAATCCACCTCAACACAACTGTCCATACACATGCTCCTAGCCCTAGAAAATAGGGAAAGAAACACACGTTAAGTTAAACTGACAACGTCAGTTTGAACAGTGATTTTTAAATTCACCTCAAGCCTCATAGCATCATGAACTCCATTCAGCACCGTGATCTCACAGGCTATTAGAGTACAATATATATTAGATATAATATAAAATAAAAAGATACAATTCATAATACAATTAATGAAAATAGAACTTTCTTATCATAAACTGGCTCTTCCCATATGTAAGTAGACTACTACAGAATATACCACTTAGAATATTGAATCATACTGGAAAAGATTAAAGCCCATGCAGTCAAGTTAGCAACAATAAAAATATATGATCCTACTGGAGAAATGTCTCAAACAGTATGGCTTTAATACAGAGGAACATTTAAGTTCTTACTTTCATACCAAATATGATGCAAAATTGTGGTGCGTTCTTACTTTATTTAATGTGTTCTTGTTGCTTATGTCTGTCCTTCCCACACGTGTCTCTAATGAGAAAAGAAATAACTTTAACCTTTCCTGTTAGAAGATACAGAATAGTGAGTTTTACGGGAATGATTAGTCACAAAAATAGCTATAATGAAGGAAAATATGATACAAGAATGGATAGAGTTAAGGCATTTCCAAGAATATAGGTGCATTTTGTTAAATTCGATGTTAAACATGAAGAGCTCGAGGATAACATTGGCACAAGTACAAATGGCTATTACCTGCCCACAAAAAACTTCAGCCTGTGGATGAAAAACTTTAACATGACAGGGATTCATGGCAGAAGAATCTTTGGACTCTGCTGGAAAAGCAATCAAAGGCTTGATGTTTCTGCGGTTTTTGACTTTTATTCTTTCCATCATAGGTGTTAAACCTGGAGAGCAGAAGCAGCGGTTTCTTAGTGAAGTTTTGTTTGCTGAAATAACTAGTTTGCATAGTTGTTATCTTCCAACAAACACTGAACAATCTGAATGGGGAACACTGCTTGGTCTCAAATAATATAACTCAATCACATCAAAATAAGTTTATGCTGACATCATCATACAAAAAAATCTAGTTTATAAATTTTTTTCAAAATGGCTATGTGCCCTGAAAATTCCCACATGATCAGAAAGGAAGGAGCAGTGCCTGCTTCTGAGCCCGAGTCAGAAGGTTAGAGCATTAGCCTTCATTTCTCATACAAATGCAAGTGCCAGGCCAAGCAAAGACCTAGTACAAAGCCAGCTGGCATCAGACACTTCTTGACCTGCAGACCTGAGCTGGGAACTAGAGGAGTCAGTTCCAGAAAAAAGCAAAATACTTGATTTTAAAGCAACTTTATTGAAAATGAATCACAAACCAAATGTTGCACTATAAATATTTCATGAAAGATATACGTAAGTAGTATAATTTTATGTTCCATTAGGAAAGAAAAGATACTTACTGCTGAGATCCTAATAAACCTTACAATGTGAAGAAATACTAAAATGTGGCACAGCCTGTTAGGGCTAAATTATCCTTGTGCTTTAGGTGTTTGATTGAGAGGGAATGCATGTCATTGTGTATCTTTTATGAAGGTAGATCCTTCAGCAAAAACATGAATGTTCCTATTATTTATTACGTAGTCACTAGCATAAAGTTGTCATTTTATAATCTTAAGTAGGTGCACTTAATTTACCATCCTATTTCTAAGGAGAGGAATCCACTTTTGTTTATATTTTATGGTTACATAAAGCAGTCTGACTATGTCTCATCACTGCTTCTAGCTGCATCATTTCTTAAATATCATCATTTTGCTTGATTCTTCTGTGCTTGACTTCTCTTTTTTTACCAGACTATGGCTAAAAACCTTAGCTTATGAAGCACTCTGCCAAAAGATCTGCATTCTTCCTTTCTGTTTCTGTCAAACTCTCTACAGTAGGAGAAGTCATCTTACTCTCTTCTTACAGCAAGGTACATAACACAGTTTTGGTTGTCACTAGGGCTCCCAGTTGCTGCTGGGAAGTCTGTACATTCAGTTCTGTACGTACCAGCTTGCTCAAGGATAGTTTGGCCATATTTTTCTTTCAGTCTGCATATTTATCACTAACAGTGATACTACTACTACTTCTACTAGTCACGATATCTTTTTTTCCTGAACTTTTTTTTTTGTTGGAGAAAACATAAAGAACACTTGAAAGTTTGATAGTCCAACTATTAGTCAGAAACATATTATTTGCCCTTTTTTTTTTTTTTTTTTTTTTTTCNTTTTTTTTTTTTTTGGCTAAAAAACCCCAAAGATATTTTGAAAATATGACAAACTTCCCCTGGAGAGATGGAAGTTGGTATCAAGAAGTACATTTTTAATTACAAAATTGTAGTAAAAGCCCATAAAATGTATTAACTAAAACACATTAATAAAATGCCTTGGGTCTTTTTTTTTTTTGGGGGTGTGGTGTGTGTGTGTGTGTTTGTTTTTTGTTTTGTTGCTTTTTTTTTATGAATACTTTCAACATAATTTCAGAATTTTAAAATAAACATTAAATTTTGAGTACTGATAGTGAATGAGCAAGACTTTTAAGGTAATGGACAAGTGGTGAGAGATATCTTTTCTGGTAATTTTCATACATTAACAGTAATTTTAAAAAATGTGAGCTCTCAGAAAAATAATTTTCAGTCTTAACAAATCTGCTATCTGTAAGAATTAAAACAGATTGTACTAAATCTAACCATTTCCATGATAATTTTCTTCCACTTCAGAATCTGAATCTATTTAGCCACTGAAATTTTTATAGCTGAAGTTATTTAGTATTCCAGGTTGACTGCAGTGAACAATTTTCCCTGAATCCATCTTCCCTGTGTGAAAAGGCTCAGAATACTGAGTCTGTACATACACAATCATACATACACATGTACACAATCATAGGTGTATGTGTGCATTGTAATAGCCTGAGATCTTGGTGCTGAATGGACTGCACGAAGCTATGAGGCTTGGGATGAAATAAAAAATAACTTCAAAGTTTATTGGAATATTCAGCGGTTGTTTTTATTGCACAGGTAAGACAGCAAGGCAGACAGGTATCTGCATCGCCCTTTCTGCTTAATGCTGTAGATGATTATATAACACAAAGTAATTTAAAATTACCTGGACACTTTTGTAAATCTATGGGAGTGATCACTCAGGTTTTAATAGATAGTACTTACCACTATTAGTTGCAAGACTCTCTACTCATTCATTTATGTGACAAATAGAGATTGTAGGAACATAGTTGTAAGATTCCTGCCTTTGCAAACCGTAGCCTCAATTTCCGAGGTGTAAAATCTCTAAAAATGATGTAAAATGGGGTGTTTAATTAAAGATGCAGGCAAATTGCTGGCCCAAAATGCATGCAAACATACCGTCTGTCCCTCTTCATGCAATTCTAAACCAGAAATTTACACACAATGTAACACACAGGAAATAAAGGCAGACTTTTTAAAAAATGCACATGGTTTACTGTGAACCTGTGGAGTTATTAGCCCACTGTTCTTATCTGAAAATAGAAACAATTGTAAAATTGGTTCCAAATAAAGTAGGATCATACATTTTTATTGTTTCTGACTTGGCTACACAGGTTTTAATCTTTTTCAGTAAGATTCAGTATTCTAATTGGTATACTCTGTAGTCTCTTTACATATGAGAAGAGCCAGTTTTATGACAATAAAGTTCTCTTTTCACAGCATGAAATAAAATAGCATTGGTGTTTACAGTGTAGTAGAATAATCTCCCTTTTGTGTTTCAATGTTTTGGAAGCATTTGGATTAAAGAAAGTACAATCAAGAAATGAATGCTTAATCTGAAAGAAAAGTGTGAGAAGCAAAGAAAGGGCAAGTGAAATTACGTACCAGCTACTTGTTGTTTAATGCAGCAGAATATCTGAGATTTAAGGGGAAATCTTCAAAAATCTACAGGCACTTTTGCGCTTTCTTGAAGAGAGGGGAGCAAATTAACATTTTATTATTATAGTACTTGAATCTTTGTACTAGAAGAGGACCAAGCTGTACTTGCTGTGCAAGGCATTATGGCACAAAGTTTAAGGCCTATGGAGCCATAAGAATGGAGTAGGGAGGACCACACACAAAATGTTTTGCCTGAATTCACTTAATAAGGCAATCACCTCTCCAGGGGATTACACTCCAGCCTAAATGTGCATAAACGCATAGGGATAAAAGGAAAATGTAGCTAGTTTTCCTGTGCTTACTACGTTAAGCTCCTTCAGAGTGGAAGCATGGCATGTAAGAGCAGCTGTGTATGAGACATACTGCAGTGAAAGGAAGATGAATTTCACACCAGGGTTTGCAGTACACTTGAATACTGAAGATACCATCACTGAAACTGTTGGATGTGATATTTTCATATGCATGTGTGGGTAATTGTGATGAGGATTCACAGACTACTAAGCAAAACAAAGCAGTACAGCTAGGAATATCCCAGCTTGGCATCTGGGATAGGAGTCAGCTCACTTTGTATTAAAGAGATTGACCTTTCCTAAAATTTGGTGCCTAAATGTGTTTTTTATCTGATTTACATGTCTAGGTTCCTGCAACAGTGAGTAAAAATTGAGTCAGTTCACACAGTGGAGTTAAGACAGTTTCCAAGATAACCAGAGATACCAGCTTATTTTCAGGGGATGATGAATCACCGTCTAAACTCTGCTGATGGAAACCTAGACTCCTCTGTTGTCAAAATGCAGTTAGGTGAGCTGAATCTCATCCTTGGAGTCTACATTATGTGTAGTCTCTCAAATCTTGCTACCTCTTGCCAGTTCATGCAGATCCTTGAATAAACTGCCTGAGCTGCACAACATTAAATAGAGGTAGAGCACTGAACTGCAACTTTTGATATCTATTATTGTCTTTTATGACAGTCAGTGGAGAATCTAAATTATAGTGACTATGCCCTGAAAAAAAGACTTATTGAACTCTAGATCTGGGGTCTTTTCAGCAAGAAGTCCTTTTGAGGTATATAGGCATTTTGACTATCTAGGTACTGCAGTCCTGCAAGGAGAGATATCTGATGCTACCCACAGCGAGTAAGAATATCCAGCTACTATGAAGAAAAAGGACTATAGAAAAGTACAGAAAAATAAGATCACCTAATTATTTGCCTTTATTATTTTTACAGATTTAATCACTAGGAAACTCTGAGTGAAAGTGTTGAGCTGTGTATCTATACGTGGGTTAACAGCTTAAAAGTGTGTATTCAAGATCCTGCAGAATCTTTTACACACTAGCTCCACCAGATTACAAAAAGAAGAAAATCAAGAACTGATGAACTTTGGCATTACAGAAACATTGTCCTTGGAAATCTTCCCAAGGATTTATTTCAAGGGACTGAAGGCAATGTTAGAGAAAATGAGTTTTTACTAAGTCACGATGATGGAATTAGAATTTTGCTCCTGAAAAAAAGATACGCCTGAATGATATCAGGAATTTGCACAAGGCATTTCTCTGCTCTCTAAAAAATAAGTAATTTGACTTGGAGATCTGGCAAAGCCTAAGAAATCAGTAATTTGCTGAGGTTTTCTCCTTGCCCTATTGCTTTTTCACTTCTGAGGCTTTGTTTTAATATAAGGGTTTCTACAACACTATATGTTTATTGTATTGATATTTATTTGATTATGTCAGATTAAAAGAAATTGCTCCATATTACATTAGTAATATTATACTCTTCAGAATGTGTTAAAAAGAAAACATGAATTGGAATACATTTTATAGCAATGTTTGAGCAAGCTGGGGCAATTACATTGCTGGTCATTCTGGGATGATTAATAGATTGATATTTTTATTGATGTTTTTTAAATGTTAATGAATTTTGAAAGACTTTATTGAAAATAAATTACGTAAACATTTGCAAATACGGGAGTTCAATGCTAGTGACTCAGCTGTGACCTGATTTTGAGAGGAGATGTGCATCCACAATTCTGACATCAATTTCAGTAGGATCATCAAGATCTGACTGTGATTCTAACTCAAACTCGCTGATTAGGCGTCAAGTCACAGAGATGCCTAATTTTAAAGAAATATATATTTGAAAATACTTGTACAAATGTATTTTTAGGTCTGATTCCTCTATACAAGACTTACGTAAGGTTTCACTGTTCAGTTTTTCTGTTTCTATTCACTTCATTACCTTTTGGATCTTATCTCCAGTCCACTTCCTTTTGGCTACTTCTTGTCACTATCAGTGTAATCAGTGGGTATTTACAGCCTTAGATCTCTTTTGAACAAAATTCTACACCTATGACACATATTTTTTTTGTAATGAACAAACATTTAATATGCACTGAGACCACAATATTAAACTAACTCTGAGTTAACGGAGTTAACTGGTCTGAGTGTGGCCCAGTCATTGATATGCAGATTTCTAGTGGCAATGCAGGAATTTCAGAAGAGATACACAAAGATGAATTGTTAAGACAGAAACAAGTTAACAGGAGGCTTCTTTGCTGACTCACTGAGGACAGTTCTGCATCATAAGGCGTCTTCTGACACTAACTTTATCAAAGTATCCAGCCCTGAATTCTGGACTCCATTATTTTGGAGCCATAAAGGCCTTCCCAAAGGACCCCTGTTGTACTGCGTAGCTGGAAGATGAAAATGACACAGTGTGTGTCTAGATGCTATTTTATTTCTGATTCTTTTCTCATCGTACAGTCCCAAGTATTATACATGCCTTTGATTGAAAACCTAATTAATTTTAATTACTGAAAGGAGCAGAAATCAGTATCTGCTGATTTATCCTCTTTTATAGGATTATTCTGTTGCTGTGCAAGTTATTTAGAGGCAGAACTGGGAGGAGTCTGACCTAAATTAATTCAGATAAGGACAGGCCTTAACTAAATTATGCCAGAACAGTAAGAGAGAGGTTGACAGAGCTAAAAATAACCACCTTTACTGCAATGGGATGAGCAGCTTTAAAGAAGTAGAAGACTGCATATTGAAAAGCAACAATAAAGGCAGAATGTTTGGAAGAAGACCTTATGAGGTTTCAGGCTGTTTAACTATTTAGTTATTTCTTCTGTTTTTCTTTTAGAAAAGAAATGCTATCTGGACAAAAATGTTGATCCCTCCTGAGATCTGTAGCCAACTGTACTATTGTTTCTTGAATTTTTCTCTTAACATCTAAATTAGCTTCTTTATACTTTATTTTTCTGTTGTGGAATGGTATACTAAATATACTAAATCTTCACTTAAATTATTTTTTGATATAACACACCATAAGACTCTGCAAAATATCCTTGAGTGTAGTAAAATGGACTCAAGAATTATTTGAAAGGAGACATTTTGATTCAAGGCAGGAACTCCAGTAATGGTACCCTACTTTGAATGTGTTTTTATCAAACAGATTTCTTCTGTAACTATATCTCAGGCTCTTAAAGATCAGGTAAACTTGAATAAATTATTTTCCAATAAATTTCGAGGAAGATATTAAGCTACTTTGGTTTTGAAGAAAATAGTGGAATAGCTTAATTATATACAAAAACAATGAGAAAACCAAACAGCTGGTACTGGCAAATTCCAAAATTACAAATTGCGAGCAATTTTTCTTTCTCTATACTGGGCTTTTTTTATTACTTTAATTAAGGATAAATTAAGCAACTTTAGTACCTTCTGATTAGCACTTAGGCCAACACATACTGCGGTTAAGATCAATCTACCTACACATGTAAGAATAGGTTCTTAACATCGCAAAAGTTGCACAAAGCCTTAACAGTGTCATGTTAAACAACATAAAGGACACTTTATTAATTTGTTATTTTAAAGGAATTAGAGGGTTTGACAACCAGTATCCTGCTGACTTTCAGTTACACTTAGGTACCTATTGTCTCTAGAATTCTAAGAAAACCCCAGACTAAACAGATGTCATAAACAAGCAGTTACTTAATGGATTTACATTTTGAGAAAAAAAAAATCTTACTTTCCTAAGACAAACCTGAATCATTCTACAGTATTATGACATTTTACATTAACTTCTTCCTTTCTATTTGTAAACTAAAATAATTAGAATAGTTCCCGAACATATTAACAAGATCAACTTTTAATTGTAATGAAAAGAATCAGGCCATCATGGGCCAAGTCCTGATAGGAGGTTGCTTGTCCCAGATGAACTAACAAAATAGAATCAATCTTCTACACTGTGATGGAAAGCTAGAAAAGATGAAGTTCTACTGAAGTTTAATTTAAAGCTTTTGGGGGAAGGATTGCTGTGCTGCAGTGCCTCATCAGCTTTCCCTATTCACTGTAAAGGTAGCTTAAATGTCTAACTTGGGGCTGTGGATGCCATTTGGTTGAAAGCACTCAGTTTGTGAGCGCTTATGTTTCTTACTAGATGTAGATATTTGCATTTTCCATCTGAAAACTGTTCCATTCATAAATCCAACATTGCACATGAGATTTTAACTGTGAAACTGAGAAACATTACTGTTAGTTTCTGTAGGCTGAATATCTCTACATCATAATGTATGCATCACAGATTTAGCATTATTACTTCCCTATTAGCACTGAATTCAACAGGGCTGTGTGTTATGTAATATCACCTTTAGTGGGAAAACACTGCTATAATCTAACTCTGAGTGACAGAACTCACCACCTTGGTATGACCGCACAATGACATGACAAGTCACACCGCATTGGTGGAGTACCACATAGTCTTTCCAGAATAAAAAACAGGGTGGAGGAGAGAGCTGAAATACCCCACTGCCCTCAGGCAGGATAAAGCTGTAGTTAACTCTTGGGAGAACCCTGACCTAGTGAGGACCACTTAAGCGATACCATGTAAGAATTTTGTTGAGCAGCACTCATATAGCATAAATTGGATTGTCAAAATGCAATGACACAGAACTGTTGACCTCCACCTGAGATTAATAATAGTGCAAAAACAATAGGATGGGAATTTGATCTGCTTTGTCTTGTCAGAGTTCCTGTTTCTCCACCAGCCTGGAGCCAGATAAAATCTCTCGATTCCTCTCTCAGGTATGCTCTTTCTGGTTTTTGCTGTCTTTCACTCTTTGCTATGTCAGCTCCATACATCTAGCCAAAAGTATCCCAGTGCAGCTAGTCTTGCTCACTGGGAACTTGTATGTGATTCTGAAATTCACTATTGCATGAGGCATTTGTAAAAAGTGCAGTTCTGACAGTCTTCTCTTGCGCGTAAACTGTGGGAAACTTCACTTTGCTGCTTTTGAAGATGTATTTGGGAAAAGTAGATGGTAACATGGGATATATCGACTCACTCCTGCAGAGCACCAGCACTGCCATGACATAACATAAATTTTCCTTTTCTTAAATTTATGGTGAACACACCAGAGACCCAAAGGTACACAGTTCTGGTTTTCCATATACTCAGATAGTATAAATTCATATGCAAAAAACAAGCTTAGCACTCTCTCAAAATAACATAAATGTATGACAGAAACATTCTGTTAGCAGTTGAATTGTCGGTTTCCTGGTATAGACTGGGTATTGATGGGGAGAAGGATGAGAATGGTTAATTGCTCCAAAGCTTTGAAACTAGTTGATGGACTATTCCTTTTGATCATCACATGTCCACTTGAAAGTTTCTACTGTGAGGTCTTTGATAATGAAAGAGGAAAGTAATTTCTTGATGGGAGGCAAAAAGAGCTATTTTTATGAGATCCTTCTCATTCTTGATGATCTCCAGGTGGGTCCTTATAATTGGCATGTCTATTTGTATTCCAAGCTGAACAGAGAGTGCTCAGTATAATTAAATCGTAAGTCCCTGTCAGGAACAATGTGATTATATGATGAATCTGTATGGGCATGACCCTGACTCGGTTTAAATACAGTTGCTAAAGCGGGCAACTACAGCAATAAAGAAAAAGGAGAGAAAAAGAGGAGGAAGACCAAAGTTTGCAACTTTTTCAGGCTGCCACTTTGTCATCTGGACCTGCAGCACTTAGAAAGTGTAATTTTACCAGAAAGCTACTGTGCTTTACCAGCAGATCCTTTTAATTACAAATGCTTGTTTAATAGTAAGAATTCTTGTGAATTTTTAGTATGGATTGAGTTGGTTACAAATCTTTCCCAAAAGTGGTGGAAGAGTAACAAATAATCCCATGCGTAACTTTTTATACTCAAGAATTTTAAAACTTGCTGCAACTGTAATGCTTCAATATTTAAAGACAAGAGTGAGCACCTCTGCCATTTCAGTGTTGAAAAAGGACTTGAGGAATTATTTAGTTCTTGAAAACTCATTTCTGAAGACTGTAGCAGCATAGATACCATTTTTACTTAAACAATTTCAAAGTAAAAATAGCATTTTGATGACCACAGAACTATGTGTGCACGGATACACTAAATCTAGCATAGTAGTGTCCATTGCAGTAAGCAAAGATTCCTTGTTGTCCTGGAAATCAATAGGCCTCGGCTGCTCTTTTTGAAGAACTAGGAATGTGAATGCTGAAGAACTTAGCAAAATCTGTGGAGGAATATCAATAAAATATGTGTATTTTTCAAAGTCTTCTAATAGTTCCTCGAAACAGTTGCTAGATTTTGATTTTTAAAAAAACACTTTTGTCCTTGCAGTTTTTGACACAGCTGAAACACAATGAAATTGGGTAAGGAACAACGTCCATAAATGAATCATGCGACAAATGTACTGAATGAGTACAGGAAAAATTGGCATGTATGTATGTAGAAGGCAATTACTATAAGTGAACAATCCTATACGAGGGAAGGAATAAGCAAATTTTCCCAGTCAGCGTAGTTTATACTATATACTTAGATATATTTGTTTTCTGTTGCCTATAAAATTCTTCTTTCTTAATGTAATATGCATCAACATTGACACCCAGTGGCCAGAGAGACTTAACTCATGTTACTCACAACTCACTTCTATGTCCAGTTTTAACATTTTCAGTCCCTGAATTTAATCTTGTATCTTTATTATTATGCTTACATGCATACAGGCACACAGTTCTAGGCAGAAAGATTTTCCACTTAAAACACAGGTATTAACAACTGGAGATATTTTGAATAGCACAAAATGGCATTTGGACATCCATCTTCTTTTGACATTCAACAGAAATTAGCCTTTGGACTGACATCTATGCTACTGAAAACCTTCTCTTATACATTGTCCTTGTCTGGTTGCAGTAAGTAATGAAACATGTTCATACTCGTCAAATAGAATTACTTCGTATTGGAAGTAAAAAGTCCATAAAAACCGTGCCACGAAAAAGTACAAAACAAAACAAAAGTATATTTACCTCCTTATTTTGCACTGTTCTCATGCCAGCATGTACAGGGTTGATGTGAAAAATAGTTTTCTATGATATTTTTTCTTTAAGCAGACACTATTGAAGGAAAACAGTAGACAGACACATCTGCAAGAAGTAGGGCAATGCTGGTAAACAGAGGAAGAATTTGAAGGCTAAGGAGATGAAAACAGAATAACACTTTGCAAGATGTGACAGATGCCATCAGGCAGTGAAAGATAACAAGGTTCTCCCTTTCTGAAAACACTGGAATGTGTACAAGAGTTGTGGCCACTGCAATGGCAAGAAAATAGATTCTGGTAATTTCCTGGGTGAAAAAAAGCCCTGGAAACCCAAACTTTTTGTGTTTCCCTAAGTTGCAGACAAGATTGTACACTTCTCTCAAGCTGCTTACTTCAAAGGGCATATTTTCGCAGAAGATGACTAATGTACTCTATAGATAATATTCAGAGCATAAAACAAAGCAAGCCTGTAAAAAGAAAAAAATTGGTTCACAAGCCAGAGGCTAAGAACCTCCGATCTCAGGGCAACTAAGTAAAAAAATAACTGGACTGTCTGAAGCGATCTGAGAAGCAGCAGGAGAATGGAAGCTAAGAAAAACACCATTTTTCTTGTATGGTGTAGGACTCTCAATAGAAAATAGTTTGGTTGAGGCAAAATTTGTCATCTTAGTTCAATTCAAGAAAGCCCTCATCTCTTTCAGAAGAGCTAGCTGACATCTCAATAAACCTTTGTCTCTTTATTGCAAAGTCTCATGATGGAGAGCAAAGACCTGCCTCCTAGATTGAATATTCTGTCCACATTTCGTTTACATCTCAAAGTATCATTCTAAATTTCTGGGAATAATGGGAGATCTTTGTGGAAAAAAATAATTATAATATTGAGGACTTCAAATAAATAACTTCATGCAGGATGTAGATCTTTATGGATGTATGACTGTTGAGACAGAGTGGAGGACAATGTGGGGTAAGAAAATATGGGGACCACCAGCAACAGAAACACAGAGGCGATTTCTTTGTTAATAAGGTTAAGAATGAAGTAAAGGTAAAGACTGGCAATTCTATTTAGTAAGTACAAGGGTGACAAGACTACGGGTTTTTAAGACTATCCACAGTTTCCTCATAAGGCTAAATTATGTTAATACATGTACTATACTGCTAGGTATCTCAGAAAAAGGAAGAAGATAAATATAATAATGGAAGTTTTATTATATAGGTAGCTGAAATCAGAGTTCTGCAGTTTATCTGTTGTTATCCAAGTCTTACTGTTTGACTTTAAAAGCTCTCTGCTTTGCCCTCCTTTATGGCTAATCCCCTCAGCAGGTATAAGCAATGAAAATGGCAGTTCTATCTTATGCCCTAAAGAAGTTTTAGGCAAGTGTCCTGGTTTCCAGTAGGGACGGGGTTGATTCTCCCCAGGCTCTATCAGGCACAAGTATCCACCCCATGTCTGTCAGGCCCAGGGGGCAACAGGGAGCTGGCCGGGAAGGGGCGGGGCCACAACCGGAAGTGGGAGTGGTGATGGCGTGGCATCGGCCTATATCTGGGCGGTGCGGTGCTGTGCCATGCCATGCCGTGCTGTACTGGTGTTTGTGTTGTCCATCGTGTTGCTGTTTCCCTGTAATACTTGTTGTTCTGGTAAACAGTTTTTGTCCCAACCCGTGAGTCTGCCTTTCCCTTCCCATCCTCTCCCCACCGCGGTGGGGTGTCAGAGCCAATGGGCTGCTGCGTGGCACTTTTGTTGCTGCTGAGGCCAAACCACGACAGCAAGGTTTATAAGGAGTCACAATAATACTTAATAGATGAAGCGTTTGAGGCATTTGTTTTGAATAAAACTTTTCAGCACATGAGCATTCCTTCACATCTTCCAGTGGTGGGTCTGAAAACACATGTTATTTCAGCTATTTTAGTTGCCATAGTCAAAGCCTCCCCTCCCTGGAGGCTTTGTCTTTTATATAGCCTTCGACCACTAAGGCTACAAGAGCTCTATAATACCAATTTTCAAGAAAAGCATATTAACATTCAGGATCTGATCAACCCCATGCTGAAGGCCAACTTTGATAAAAAATTTTAAAATCTTAGTAAAGTAAATACATTTTTTAAATTATTACCAGTTTTCTATTTGCATGAGGTTCAGCTGGAAAAGGACAACTGAAAAAATAGAGGAGTCAGTGAAGTTGTGGATGTCCCCTTCCTGGAGGTGTTCATGACCAGACTGGATGGGGCTTTGAGCAGCTTGGTCTAGTGGGAGCGTTGGAACTCTAGGATGTTTAAGGTCCCTTTCAACCCAAACCATTCTATGATTCTATCCAGTTTTCATTTGCAACATGAAAAAAAGATCATTAGAGGCTAAAATAGGACAGAGATGTTAATTCATATCCTATAACTATGAACAGATGTGTTCCTAGGGACAGGGGTATATGACAGCGTGATGTTAGTACTGCAGAAAGAAATTATATGTGTGTGTCTGCACATGTGTATGTATATAATGCTATAGTTGCTTTGCCACTTCTGCAGTTCCAATCAATGAAATGTATATTCTGACACATGGACATGATTTTAAACACTTGGCAGACTTTGCTTATGTTGTCCATCAAATGTCTTCATTGAATACATGACTGCCACCTGAGAACATTATGTCAAGAGGATGTGTCATTAGTGATCGTATTCTGGACGCATTAATTTTGAAATGTCTTTGAATATTTTGTCCTAACTATCTTGAAGAGTGTTTCACACCCATTCTAATTAATTCTTCAGTCACTGTTGTAGATTCATCTCTAAATGAGGCTGTTCTAGAATAGGCCAACAATAAATCTTGTAGCCTTGCTGATTTTCCTCTTAACAGGTCAGCCACTAGCAAGGAAATGCATGCAGGTAAGATCCCTAAAACAGTAAGTGAGGATAGTGGATACTTCAAGTGACATATTCATGGATTACCTGCTTAACATGAATACAATAATACATAAATTTTTCAGTGTTAGAAAAATTATGTTATATTCAGTAATGAATCATTAGTTGGCAAAATAAAATTAGCCCTTAGGAAAAAGACATTGCAGCAGACAGCATAAGACAACTGAAAAATGCTTAGAGTGAGTGTTATTATCTTTTAAACCAAATCAAGTATAACTGTTCATTAACATGTTCTTGCAGTAAGAGAAATGAGCTTGTCTGTACTGAGAACTTACCATTGTTCAAAAAGTGAAATGAAAAAATGAACTTATGTTAAGGAAATATAAATGCATGTAGAGAGGAATTGGAGTTTTGAGACCTGGTTCCATATTCTTCTGCATTCCCACACTGCAATATTGTTGTTAAAAAGTAATATATTTTCACTGGTAATCACAAGAGAAATGAAAATAAACACTCAAACACAAATAGAGTTTTAAGTGTTCTCCATAACATTATTAGCAGGTATAACTAGGAGCTATATCTATTACTACTTGTAGTTAAACAAAGTAGCTAAAATTATCCAATGAGTGATGATAAACAGGAGCCACAGGAAGAATGATCAAGAAAGGAAGTGAAAATATATACGACAAATAATAGAAGAAGGTCATTTGTGTCCTTCCCATTCATGGATTAAACTAGTTGAAGTGGTAATGGTTAATAAATACCCATACAACCCTTATATTTTATAATTTATATATGATTGTAAGTTTAGCACATATTACTGCCATTGGAAACATATAATAAAGGTGTCTTGGTTTGTTGGTTTTTTTTTTTAATATGTCTAAGAATTAGGACTCAATATCAATGGAAGAGGAAGACAATTTCATTTCCCTAATTGTAAAACTATGTATTTCTTTTAAATAGTTCAACTTTGAAGACAGTCCTAGAGTTTTAGCCTGCCTGCTTTCTGAGATAAAATAATAGGACACCAGCCAAAAGAAACAGGACAATTTTCCTGAGTTTCCCATGGCTGTAGAATTTTACAATTCTATCCTTGGAGGGAAAGGCAGACGCAATTTGAGTGAGTGCAGTAAAATTCGTGAGGATATTCCTGTATCTGCACTTTAATGTCAATTTCAATGCCTTTATTTTAACCTTTATACAGAAATTCTGTTTTGCCCTTGAGCCATCATAGACAGGGAACATTTTTATCACTTTCAGCACTTGTCTTGGGTATCTTTCCTGTGGTATTTAATCTTTTTTTCTGTGTCCCAGGAAACATTACATTTTTTGTAACGTGTGCAGTACCCCTCTCATATGGGTGGTATGCTTTGTGTGTGGTATTCTTTGCCTCTAAATAATATTCCAAAAATCTGATACAAAATTCTTAGATCAAAAATACAAAATTTCCAGTAATGCAAATATAACAGTGACCATTTCTAAGCTAATATCAGGCCACTCATTAAAATGACATAACACCAGGCTCTGAGCAACCTGATCTACATGAAGATTTCCCTGGTCATTGCAGGGCTGTTGGCCTAGATTGCTTTTAAAGAGCTCTTCCAACTCAAACTATTCTATGATTCTATGAAAAATATAATCAAAATACTAGTGCCAGGCAATATTGCCTGAAGCAGCAGTAATGTTTCATAGATAGTGCGGATACATTCAGCAGCCATGGGAACTGTACCTCTTTCTGCCTACTTAAAAGGCTATGGAAGAAAAAAAGATCTTCTAAAAGCTACTACTTCTATTTTCAGTTCTTTTCATTAAATGTCATTGTCAGCTTCTGAAAAATTTCTTCAATACATTTGAAAAATTCTCCTGTGTTCAATGGACACAAATACTATGATGTAAGTGCTTCTAGTCATAACACCCCTTAGTCTTTTATTCAGTGGTATCTCAAAACATATTTTTGGCTCTTTTACATTTAGGTAAGATCTCTTTTTTGGCAGAAACTAATTAATCTCACAACTTGAAAACTGACACACTGACAATGACACTATGCAAGAATTTTGTTGGGTAAGTATTGCAATGACACTTGAAAGAAGAGTAACTACTTTAGAACACAGAGAAAAAAATCACAGCATGCTGTTGTTAGTATTGCTCATGAAGGTCAGAGATTTAAATGCCCTCTTCCTAAAAAGAAACGCACGCTACATTTTCCATATGAGCAGCTGATTTTCCAGTGTGACCATGCTACTTCCCCTTGGAATTAGAAGGCAGTGTTATTTTCATGATTATTAAATTCTGTGACTTTTCATTCTACCTGCTCCATAATATAATTAGGACCATATCTAACAGCAGCAAGATGAGTCTGCAAACCTTGTTGTGCCAAATATGCAGAATTGAGTGCTGTGTGGGAAGTGTAATTGCAGAGCTCTCTGTAGAGCATTCACTGCTTGACTCCAAAGTGGGAGGAGCTGCAAGCAAATTAGAAGACAAGTAGAACTGAAAATTATCTGGACATAGGAAAAAAAAATGAAAAAAATGGAAAGCAATTGTGTGAAGACAAGTGCAAAGTATCATGCATTTTATGATAGGAATAATCAGCTGCAAGGTAGAAGATGGGGTATGCCTGGCTTGGTAGTAGTTTTATTGAATTTGTCACTCTTACGGAGGAAGAAGAAAAACAAGAGGAAGAAGAACTAGCAAACTGTAATGTGTATAGCAGAGTTTATAGTCTTTTTAGTATAAGCTGAGAAGTTTTAGTATTATCTTCTGGTGTGGGTACCAGACTATTATGCAGAGAGGAAATTTTTAGTCTGGAGAAGAGAAACAGGAATGAGTACGTTAGAAAGCAAGATCTTTGAGAAATTATTAGACCTTAGGTTGTTTTGTTTAGACTAGTTAATTTATAACTGCTCTACTGAAACCAGCAGAACTATTTCCTGACAGCTGACTCATAAAAGCCATGAGACTGTGCCTATCCTGCCCATTTGGAAAAGCCCCTGCTTTGAGCTTGAGCTGGTTGAATGTACTTTCCTTCCACAGCTGTGACAGGCAAAGAAGAGTGGAGCTATCCAAGCTGAGTTGATGGGTGGGATAAACACATGAGCTGAGAGAAATTTACTATTTTTTTCAGTGCCTTATTAAAAAGCCTTATTAAAAGCTTCATGGACTTTCTGAAGTGACGGTATTGTCCCGGTTTGTTTTTACAAGTAAGTTTACTCTCTGTTACCTACAATGCAATGAAAAGAGACTCCCGAAAAAGTAGCCATAGATTACTGTTTTCCTGTTGGTATATTTTTTATTATGACTTTAGGAAAAAAATATCGTATTTAGTCTCCTTCATATTTATCTTACAAAGAAACTTTAAAAAAGACATTTAAACAACCAATCACTAGTGTATTCTGGCAAACAGACAGCTAGATTAAATGACATCAGATAATAAGAAACTCACATTTATCATACTGACTGATTTTTCAAAACATTCAACTACATGAAAACTAAGTACTATCAATCTTTGCCCGGCATATAAATCTTTCCAGGAACATACCCTAACAGAGTAGTTTCAAATGGAACCTGCTAATTTCTCTTTCCTACCACCTGAATGCTTTTATTGCTCTGACAACTAACAAGTTCTAACTCTGGTCAAGGTTGAAATGGAAAAAACCAATGTTTTGTAACCAGCTGATGTGCTCTCAAAATGACACGAAGGGGAAGTTTTTCCATCTTGTTAACGGTGCATATTAAGTACATAATTTTAGCAGTGCTAGTTAATGAAAGAAAGAATGTCCACTGATTAAAGATATGTCAGAATGAGTAATTATTCATCTAAATCTGTAGGTTTATTATGAGAGAGATTTATTTTACCACTGAAAACCCTGTGTATGGGGAGGAAGACAAAAATGGAAAGAAATGTCTCAGTCTCACTCAAGCTGGCACATGCAGCTTAATAAAAGTGGCAAGTTCGGGCAATGGGCAACTGATTTCATGCATCAAAACTGTTAGCCCTAGAACCATCAAGGCCCGGATCATACAGTTACTCAAGTGCCTACGCATGCTGGAAAATTAGTATTTTGGTGCAACTGGGTGGAAAAAACACCACTTAACCTGTTTCTAAACCCAGGAATGCCTAGATTTCATTTCTGGGAAATTAAATTCCTATTGGGCTGGGCTGAAGACCTAATTTTGAATTATTTCTATGATTGAACATGAGAACCCACCTCATGGTCAGATTGTTAACCTATTGATCACACTTTGGTGGCATTTTCTCTCATTTTTATACACCAGAGACCTGGATATAGGCACCTAGCTGCAAGCAATAGTATTCCTGCCCTTTCCCCAGTATTTAACATGCAGCTGCAACACAAGGTGTTTTGCTAGTTTAGGAATACTGTTCCTTTCTCAGAAAAGAAGACTGGAAACTTAGCACCTATCTTGTGTATGAGATGTGGATTCCGCTAGACCACTGAATTTATAAGCACTGCTGAGTGCAAGGCCTCAAATGTTGATCTTCTGCCACTGACATTAATGGGAATTCAGTGGTTTTGTTCAAGTACACAGAAACTTAAGTCCTTGGTTTCTCCTTCATAACAAGTTGTGAAGAAGGATAGCAATTAAGATTATATCTGTCTCTGAGGCCATGAGAATTCAGCAAAAAATAATTATTACTTGTTAGTGACTCTTTTTTAGTAGAGGGGAGGAGGGGAAGGGAAAATCCAGCATGTTACAAGGAAATGTTTAATGTTTCCTAAAAATCCCTTGGTATGTTTGTTCCCATTTCTCTCTCAAAACCCCTACTTTCTGTCAAGCAGAATGGTTAGGAATAATTTTCTTTCTTTTCTTTTTTTGCAGCTGAGAAGCTAAAGGACTGAGGAAGACTGGATGGCAGATGAATTGTCTGTCTCATTAACAAAAACTCTTGAGGTTAGCAGAGCTTGTAGGGTCCATAGGAGAAATGCAGTGAAACACAAATTGTAACAAGTCCAAAATCGCATGCAAACTGTTATTGAACCAGAACAAGAAAGACTGCAGACAAGATGTATAGATCTGAAACCTGCCCTATTTGAATTTGTCACCCAAATTAACTGCTAGTGTGCCTCTGGGTTTGCAGCAAGAAGAAATTATTACAGCTGATACACTTAAATCACAGCTGCTTAAAATACTGTGACTGTGTAAAGGAAAGATAGGTAGTATTTTTAACCTAAGCATCAGATTTGCTTAGAAATCCAAGTCAGAAGTGACTTGTATCTTGCACAGAGCTTTCACAGTGGTCTGACAAGCCTGTACAGCCTACCACAAACCTAGTGGTCTACCTGATCAGTATCACCTCATGCAATTATCTGCAGGGGAGGATGGATGAGAAACAGGATATTGTGTCTAGAAGGAGATTCAAGACACAGGGGAAAAAAGGGGGAGTACACTACGTCAGAAATTTACTTCTTTGTATTACCTGCTTAAGTCTCAACATATATAAAAATGAATTAGACTGCTTAACCTGGGTTGGGAAAGGTAGAAAGGAACTGAAAAAGAAAAGAAAAAAAGAGAATGAGAAAGGAAGCATGTCTTAAAGGTTTGTTTGTTTCTGAAAAATATAGTTTAAAGGCAAAAGTTTTACTTTGCTCAGGTTAAAGGATGAGATTTATATGAGCCTAGTTTGACCCAGTTACAGACTAATACAATCAAAGATGCACCCCTATTTTAACTACATTTTTGGCTTGCAGTTACAGATGTAACAATGGTCTTTGGGAGTTTGCAGAAGAGGAGTTAACTACGGCAATACCCATAGCTGTCTGCTCTTCAGTCACAGATTTAGGGGCAGAGTTAGGCCAGCTGTGGAGACTTAATTTTAATTTACCCAGTTCAGTAAAAGAGTAAAATGCTAGAGAGTATCTATCTACGTATCTATCCATTTATTTACTGACATGGGAGAGTATTTTCTTAGAAGTTGGGTAGAGTAATTCTTGTTGTTTGATTAGGCTTACCTCTTCTCTGCATTTTAAACTATTCTTTTCTGTCTAAATACTATCCTGTACTGCTAGCAGTTTGTATAGAGCAAGAGAGAAAAGGATTTATTTTTCTTTTCTTGTGAAGGAATATATTGTAGAGTCAAGCCAATGAAATAATGAAGGGAGATTTGCCAAAGGAAAAGATTATACACAAAAGTATGACAAACTTCAAAATAAATGTCAAATGTTTTTCAAGGCTGAAAGAATAGGGAAAGCTTTCTAATTATAAATTAGAATTGCAAAGATTCATTTATGTCTAAAGATTACAATTTCTAATTATTTGGATAACACAATTCATCCAGATATTTAACATAGTGAAGGACAAAGGGTTCAGCTCAGCCTGCCTGCCTTCTCAGAGTTTCTTCAGTAAGATTTACACAGCCAGCTTATTCCAGAAAGTGAGAATCAGACTCTAACATAAAAATGAAGAAATCAAAATCATTAGGCTTAGCACGTAGTGTACAAATTAGCAATTATCACAAAAGGTAGTTCTAAATCCGGAAGATTGAAAATAGTCATTTTATAACACAAACAAACAGAAATCTTTTTCAAATGAAGATGTAGGAGTTGAATACATGCTATGGCGGGAGATGCATAGAATGAGCAGGAAGCCACTACGGTGGAAGTAGCAGAACACAGCACCTGAAGCAAAAGAGCACCATCTTGAAAAGACCTGTTGAGGGATGATTCAGAAGCAAATTTTTGCCAAAAAAGCTACTTTCCAGTCCTTCTGTGCTTTGAATGCTGCCAGCTCTATTTTTGGTTTACAAGGAGAGAAGAGGAAACAGAATAACTTCTAATAAAATTTCTTTGTAGAGTACTAAAGTACAAAGTGGTTTTCCTCTAGTCCTACCTCAGATTTTAGTTATATACAGCAAGGGGAGAAATGGAAGGATTAAAAGGAAGTTTACAAGGAAAATAATGTGTTTTAATAGTCTTTGCACATTGAATTATATTTTTACTGCTTTGAACTTAGAAAGAATGGACTTTTTATCAGTAAAATATTTGCTTCAATGAGTGATTATTCCTTTTGGAAAGCTTTTTCTGTGATGGTAAGAAACAGTTACATTAATTGCAACTTATTTCTTGGGGAGGGATGTGGGACAGGACATTTATCAGACTATTGTCTTAGTAGCAAAAATACACACAGCTAATAAAATTTCCATAGCAGCCAAATAATATATAATACTAGCCAAGTCCACAAATTATTAATTTTGTAATAGGTAATAGAGTCTTACTCTGGTATTTTAATCTAGTAGCTGATTTGTACACTAAAGTAATTACAATATTTCAGTAAGGGATAAAGCAGAAGAAATAATTCATAATAATAGCAGTAGTAGCAAATTTTCTACATAAACCTTAATAAAACCAATCCTGGTAGCTAAGTATGTTCTTAATTAACTTTATCCCTGTTTCCCAAAATACAAAAGAAGAAAGGGGGAAAATGCTGACTTAAAGCCTAGTGAAGTACCATGTAAAATGAAGTAAAAAGTGAGAAAATATATTGAGAAATGGTGCATCTGGCTTACAATACATTCCACAAACCAATATCCTGGAATATTAAGTGTCTGGTGTTTGCTTCAGGCCTAATTTTCAGCTTCTGTGGAGGACTCAAAGTATGGCTTTTCTTTTTCAAAGCCCTATGAAACTTGAAAAGTTGGAAGGGGAAATAAAGCTCTTTGAAGAACAATGATGAACTACAGACTTGAACTTTTTGCTTGGTGTGGCTGGTGGTCAAAGGTGTGAAAGATCTTCTTTTTGCACAATTCCCACCTTGTCATCCCGAATAAACAAAGTGTTTAGGCTGCTTAACACCAGGAGTACAAATGTAGGCTTTTTCTTTCAGGGTGATGCAGGAGTGGATAGTTGCAGATTCGAAAGTATTAGGGGATTTGAATAAAGTTGTGAAATGACCAGGATATGAATATTTCTGCGAACTGTTGGTGATGCATGTGTAAAAACATTCCCTTACACACTCGTCCCGGAAGACAGCAATGTAGTCTGTAGCCTCTCTTCTACTGACTCCCCTGAAGAATTAGCCAAGCTGCTAGGTGCTTTTAAGCCTCTTTCCTTCCTCTTATGACTTCTCACTCTGAAGGACAAGCTGGATAAGGATGCAGCTCCTCTCTTTTTTCCTTTAGGGAAATCTTGGTGCCAAATCCATAATCAGCAAGAAATTATGGAATGTGACTACTGCTGACCAGAATGCTTGCAGTCTCTCTCCTCGGTTCTTTGACTCCTGCATTTCTATCAAGCTGTAATGTATCCTTTTATTAATGAAAGTTGATTAGTAGAAGAAATATCTGGTTGATTATTTTAATGACTTGACGATCAGTTAAGAGAAATCTTTAAACACCTCTGATACAATCTGAAGGAATATTTTGGCCAGGGTTGCAATGTTTTATACAGAAATCTAATCTGAGAGTAATTTGTTTGTTCCTTGGGTTCATTATTTAATGTTTTTCTGCTATTAACTATAACATGTTCTAGTAACAGAAATTACCATTGCTTATCCCAAAGGCAATTATTTGATGTGACCATGACATCATTCTGTATGAAAGACAAACTGTGAGTGTTTGATCAGTGTACAAGAAAGGTGAAAAAGAAATATGAGGGAATACAAAAATAAAAATTGGAAGGAGGTGGAAATGAAAAGTTAAAACATGCAGGAGGAGGCTGTTATCAGGGAAAGAAGACGATTTCTTCATCCCCATTCTTCTGCCTGCTGAGGCTTGTTTCACTATTTAGAGGTCCACTATCTGAATAATCATCTGCTAGAACCAAGTGTCATTTGTGTAAGTTAAGTAATAAATCCAGTAGTAGGAAGTTTTGGTTGTTTTTTTTTTTTTTTTTAAAAAAAAAACTAACAGGTAATTTACCATATGGTTGAAACATGAAAAATTAAGAAGAAAGTCTAAGACATAAAAGGATAGAAATATGAATACAAGCTTGATCTGAAGTATATTAGCTATGTCTATTGATTTCAGAAATTTACGGACTAGCACCTGATACTAACCTGAATAAACTCTGAACTCACTGACTTGAATAACAGTGCTGATGTGAAAAAAGTGACTCCATCAACATGATATATATCATGCTGCAGAGCCTATACATCAGGGTGAAATTCAATGCTGTTCTTCAAAGAGCTGCAGCTTGTAACTCACACCCATGGAATGGCCCATGGCATAATTCTGAAACCCCCAAGGAGCTACCTAAATTAGTGCAATCCATCTCTGCCTACAGGCCAGCACTACTGCCCAGTTCTCTGCAGCTCTACCTGGTACAGTCCTGGTTTTGAAAAACCTGTCCCATATTCAGGCTTGTCGCAGGCATGCACTTTATGCAGGGTTTGTGAAGCACTCCTTAGAGGCCCACTTGTGACTTACAAGTACTTTATGCCGAACTGATAATTTTACTTAGCTGAAAGTGATGAACAGAAAGGTTACCCCAGGAGAACAGTATAGACAACTTCAGATACACAGAATAAACTGTGTCATTGAATAATACTGATCTGTTATTACTACAAAGAAGAATTGATTCTGAATAATCTGTCCCATAGGGTATAAATACTTAAAATTACAACTATGCAGTGTAAAGATGAGGACAACAGAATGGTTCATGTTGTGAGACTAGGAACCATGACGTGCCTGTTTAAGCTGTTGAAGAATCTGTATGCGAATGATCTGTCGAGATCATGTATATTAGTACAAACTACAGCAGACTTAGGTCTCAGGTATCTGCAGTAAAGTTTAGTAGTATATAAATCAGCGTGGAACTTGCTGTGCAGATTCTAAAATGTAAACAAAAATTATAGGCTTGTGCATGTTTGAGTAATTTGGGATCAAATTTTGAACTGCCTTGAAAATAGAGTAATAGCTCTGGAATATTATGGAAACCATTGAACTGTGAGAGTCTCTGACTAAATACATGGAAAATAATGATTCAGAACTATACAAAACATGTAAAATTGTCATAAGAAGTCACACAAATAACAAAGGTCTGGACTATTAGTAAAGCCTTTGGCACTGTTTCCAACAGCATTCTCCTGGAGAAACTGGCGGCTCATGGCTTGGATAGGTGGATGCTTTGCCAAGTCTAAAAATGGCTGGATGGCTGGGACAAAAGAGATGTGGTGAATGGAGTTAAATCCAGTTGGCAGCTGGTCACAAGAGGTGCTCCCCAGGGGTCGGTACTGGGGGCCAGTTCTCTTTAATATCTGTCAATGATCTGGATGAGGGGATTGAGTACATCCTATTTAAGTTTGCAGATGACACCAAGCTGGGTGGGAGGGTTGATCTGCCTGAGGGTAGGAGGGCATTGCAGAGTCTTCTGGTCAGGCCAGATCAATGGACTGAGGCCAACGGTAAGAGGTTCAACAAGGCCAAATACTGGGTCCTACACTTGGGTCACAACAACCACATGCACTGCTACAGGCTTGGAGAAGAGTGGCTGGATAGCTCCTCAGTGGAAAAGGGCCTGGAAGTGTTCCGTCCCCATGGTTGACAGCCAGTTTGAACATGAGCCAACGGTGTGCCCAGGTGAACAAGAGAGTCAGTAGAATCCTGGCTTGTATCGGAAATAGTGTGGCCAGCAGGACTAGGGAAGTGACTGTACCTCTATACTCAGCGTGGCTGGGGCCACACCTTGAGTACTCTGTCTAGTTNCCCCAGGGGTCGGTACTGGGGGCCAGTTCTCTTTAATATCTGTCAATGATCTGGATGAGGGGATTGAGTACATCCTATTTAAGTTTGCAGATGACACCAAGCTGGGTGGGAGTGTTGATCTGCCTGAGGGTAGGAGGGCATTGCAGAGTCTTCTGGTCAGGCCAGATCAATGGACTGAGGCCAACGGTAAGAGGTTCAACAAGGCCAAATACTGGGTCCTACACTTGGGTCACAACAACCACATGCACTGCTACAGGCTTGGAGAAGAGTGGCTGGATAGCTCCTCAGTGGAAAAGGGCCTGGAAG
>VXBW01005208.1:0-53426 GCA_013400375.1 Thinocorus orbignyianus | reverse complement strand
GAGGGGTCTGGAGAACAAGTCTTACAAGAAGTGGCTGAAGGAACTGAGGTTATTTAGCCTGGAAAAAAGGAGGCAAAGGGGAGACCTTAGTGCTCTCTACAACTACCTGAAAGGACATTGTAGTGAGATGGGAGTCAGCCTCTTTTCCCAAGTAACAAGTGACAAGATGAGAGGAAAGGGCCTCAAGTTGTGCCAGAGGAGGTTCAGATTCGATACTGGGGAAAATTTCTTGACAGAAAGGGTTATCAGGTATTGGAACAGGCTGCCCAGGGAGGTGGTTGAGTCACCATCCTTGGAGGTATTTAAAAGATGTGTAGACGTCACACTTAGGAGCGTGGCTTAGTGGTGGATTTGGAAGTGTTAGGTTAAACTCAATGATCTTAAAGGTCTTTTCCAACCTAAATAATTCTATGACTCTGATCTTCAGCTTGTAGACTTGCAAAGCATACTGGTTTCTGTGAAGCCACGTCAAATTAAGCAACCTGACAAATTGGCTTAAAGGATGTTGAATAGAAGCTAAATTATTTAGAAACACTAGTAATAGGTTGCAACTAGAGTGTCATCAGGATGGGTGGTTAACACCTGAGAAAGTCTTATATCAAAAACCTGAGAAAATTATAATTATTTCTTAAGCATGCTGTAGTGAAAAACATCCTCAAGAACAATACCAGAGAGAACTCAGATAGCTATGATAGTATCTAATAAAACATATTTCTAAGTGACTCTCAGACAGTTGCAATAAATCTACATCAGAGAACTTAATATAGTAGAACTTAATATAGTTTAGTATAGTGTTAGAAATGTACAATCCTCAAATAATGGAAGAAATCTAGTAATTGATACTTTATTTTGGAAATAAGCCATGGAAAGGAGATATAGCATACAAAGATCACTAAATTCAACCCTATGTTCATAATTTATAGCCCAAAAAATGGGGTCTAAGTGAAACAATCTTTTCAGTCAAAGAAATTGCTGCTTTTAAACTAGTGCCAGTATAATAAAATAAGGACAATCATCTTGACATCTCTAGAAACAGACATACATGAGAATTATAGCCATATCAAAGATCATTAAGATGAATAGTCCAAGCAGTAGTTTGCAAGAAAGGAATCTAAAGGCAGATTTGTTAACATCTTTGATTTCAGCTAAATTCTACTGCAGCTGTTTATGCTTTTAGGCAGAGTTAATTTTCCCCAGGAATGTAGCTTTGGACCTTCTTCACATATAGAACAAAAATTAAGGAACAGATACACCTTTCTTTGAAGCTTTATTTATATAGTAATAAAAAAAATAAAAAATGGAGTGGCTTATGTCCAGGACTATTTTATTTATACTAAAAGAAAGGCTATTTAAATAGGTAATATTTTTGAAAGTA
The DNA here is from genome assembly GCA_013400375.1 of Thinocorus orbignyianus. NCBI lineage: Eukaryota > Metazoa > Chordata > Aves > Ciconiiformes > Thinocoridae > Thinocorus > Thinocorus orbignyianus. The sequence continues at coordinate 52,051 of VXBW01005208.1, read as the reverse complement.
AATAATATTAAAATATTGGTTTCTATGCTAGTTATTATAAAACTTTTACTTCTGGATAATCTTATACTATTTATCTGAAGTCTTGCAGACAAACATATTTCTGACTTGTGAATGGGAACTTCATAACTTCCAGTCTTTAAGAACAGGATGCCAGTTGTTCAAGAGTGTAGCTCCTACTCTTAGAACCTATTAGTGAAGGGATTCTATAGCTTGCTCTGACAGGTTTTTTTAGTGTTTTATTTTCAAAGATGTAAAGTTGTTTTTAATATTTAACTTCTATTTTGTCTACTGAAACTAAATTGACTTATTTTCTTAGGCTGTTCCAATGGAAAAACAATGATCATCATCTTGCTTTCATTTTCCATTCACTGCTATTGTGAGAGTGGTCTGTAGAACTTTCTCCTTCCTTGCAGTTCAGGGTTTGGAATCTTGACTGCAAAATCTCTGGAAAGACCCTGTCAACCACATTATATACCATGCCACATCACTATTATCACTGTATTACTTGAGATTCACTGTCCCCCATATTTTCTATAGTACTCTTACCTAAGCAGCTGCTCTCTTGTGTCTTGGTCTTGTGGTTTCTCCTCCTCATCTTATTTCCTTTGAAACTGCTTTTAAAATTTAAATCTGTCCTCTTAAAATGTTTTCCATTCCGCCCTTTTTGGTGTCAATCAAATACAGTCCCTTCAACTTTTCTAGCTATAATTTGGAATCATGGTTAGAAGGAACCTTAAAGATCATCGACTTCTGACCCCCCTGCCATAGGCAGTGACATCTCCCAGTAGACCAGGTTGCTCAAAGCCCCATCCAGCCTGGCCTTGCCAGTTGCATAGAAAATATAGTCATAAAAGCAAACTCTAGGGTAAGGCTCTACATCACAGGCAACCGAGTCCATAGCTGTCATAGAATCATAGAATTCCATAGGTTGGAAGGGACCTTTGAGATCATCTAGTCCAACCATCAATGTAACTCTGACAAAAAAAATCACTAAACCATGTCACTACCTCCAGGAATGGTGACTCAACCACTTCCCTGGGCAGCCCGTTCCAATGCTTAATAACCCCTTCAGTGTAAAAATTTTTCCAGTATATCCAATCTGAACCTCCCCTGGTGCAACTTGAGGCCATTTACTCTTGTCCTATCACCTGTGACTTGGGAGAAGGGACCAACCCCCACCTCTCTGCAACCTCCTTTCAGGTAGCTGTAGAGAGCAATAAGGTCTCCTCTCAGTCTCCTTTTCTCCAGGCTGAACAACCCCAGCTCCCTCAGCCTCTCCTAAAGCTTATTCTCCAGACCTCTCACCTGCTTTGTTGCCCTTCTCTGGACCCTCTCCAGCACCTCAATATCTTTTTTTATGGTAAGGGGCACAAAACTGGACACAGTACTCAGTGGGGCCTCACTAGTGCTGAGTACAGGGGGATGATCACGTCCCGCGTCCTACTCACCATGCTGTTACTGATACATGCCAGGATGCTGCTGGCCTTCTTGGCCACCTGGGCACACTGCTGACTCACGTTCAGCCAACAGTTGACCAACACCCAGGCAGCTGCCAGGCAGCTCTCCAGCCACTGTTCCCTAAGCTTGCAGTGCTGCATGGGGTTGTTATGACTCAAGCGCAGATCTGGCACTTGGCCTCAGCCCATCAATCCAGCCTGTCCAGATCCCTCTGCAAAGCCTTTCTACCCTCCAGCAGGTCGGCACTCCCACCTAACTCGTTGTTGTCTGCAAACTTACTGAGGGTGCACTCAAGACCATTGATAAAGATGTTAAAGAGAACTAGCCCCAACACTGAGCCCTGGGGGACACTACTTGTCATAACATTCCTGCAGAAAATGAAGGTATGTTTTGTCTGCAGTGGATCAAACGTGAAAGCAAACAAAGAAATCTTTATTATTTTCACTGATTAAATATTTCAAATGTTTTCTTGGAAGCTCCCACTGTGTGTACTCCTGTACTAATGCCATTCAAAGCAATAACATAAGACAAAAACCCCTAAAGAATAGTAAATCAGCTCACAGCTAACTGAGGTTAGATAGAGCTTGGCAAGGAAGGGAAGCCAGGCTTCCAAACTCCCAGGTTCAGTAACAGTTTGTAATATAAATCTGCTTATTCATCTTCTTTTTAGCACTCAGTGGAACTGAACTGATTGGCACTGTTTTCTGGATGGCTTTGGATGAAGCAGCAATGTCTCTAGAGACAGACAATTTTGCTTTGACTGAAGATAAGCTCTTGTCTCTACTGCTTTTCCTCAGAAGTTAAAACAGAGTTTTATGCTTACTTGGCAATATAAAAATAGCACTGCTGAATCTGCTTTTAACTCCTTAAATCTGCTTCAAACTGTAAATTTCTTTTAAATCCATAACATTAACACTGCTGTGGAGTGCTATTCTCAAAATTCATTGCAGCTCTTGGAGGAGAAAGTGAGCATTGTGAGAGACTTTGGTTTTAATAACCTGTGAGCTGTAGAATCCACTGGGGTCTTGTTAAGCATCTTTCCCAGGCTATCAAGATAGATATCAATACCTTGTAGAGACAAGGCTTTCTGTCATGTGATAAAGAGCAGCATGGGCTTTGGAAATCAGGCTGAGTAACATGCTGGTTACATATGTCCACTGTTTTGAGAAATACTTTCTGGAAGAAAAAAAATTTAAAAATTTTTAAAAATTGTCTTAATTTTAATTATTTTTTAAAGAACAAAATTTCTGAGCAACAGGCAGGTTCTTCCACCACTGGAATTTCACTTCACAGGTTCTGTAACTGCTCACATCTGTGAGGTGCTAGGAGAGAAGAATTAACATTCAAAAGAAGATACCATTGAGGACTGTTAAGTAATATATTTTCTTGCATGTGTATTTTTCCTTCTTGACAATAACTTGTTTTCCACAGTTTTAGAAGGTTGTTCTTCAACATGCATACATTAAGCAACTGAGTAGTCCTATGGGCAACAGGAGGTTGAGGAATGCATGGAAAAAGCAGCTATTGCAGACTTCAACTGGGGGCTGAAACTTTCAAACTACTGTTCCTATAAGCAACTACTGAATATTGCCTGAATGTATCTTGAGATAATGTAGTATTGTGTCCTCCTAGTGTTGGAAGCAAATACCCAGATTATCTCTAAGAATATCTCAATCAGTTTTGAAATATAAACCCTAAGTATGATAATTAAAAGACAAGTACTGAACATCTGGTATATTGTGATAATGGTATCATTGGACAGGAAAATTATGTGAGGGTATTATAAAATACAAAGCACCAAATATACTGAACTTTTAAAATACAAACTTTGAATGAATAAGTAATGGTGGAAAGAGATTGATTAGAAACACCTGCTGTTTATGTGGGATATACGACATGATTATGATATATAGAGAAAAAAAATGTGCTTATTTCAATGAAAAAACTTAAATCTGACGTGGCTAGAAAGAAATACAAGAGCTGTTAAAAAAGTTAAAACGAAGCATCTAAAAGCTGCAAAGTATTTAGTACATAGCTGGGTAGGGCAGAATATTAAATAGCTGCAAATATGGAAAAATAACATGTGAGCAAACAGTAATACTCTTTTTTATTGTAGCTTTAGGCATAAATGTCTTCCTTCTAAAAACAATCTAGCAAGGGTTTTTTTGGTTTTTTTTTTGTTTTTTTTTTTTTTTCCCAAAAGGAATACAGTTTTAAATAAGAGGAACAAACATTAAAGTTTTAGTAAGCACCCTGTGAGCATTGTGGCAAATATTGACGTCCTGCAAAACTATTATTGGTAACTGAAATCTGATCACTTTTAAAACCCGGCATGTGGCACGGGCCTGAAGAGCCGAGCCCCGTGCACACGTGCTGGAACTCGCGGGCAGGTTCCGGGCGCCCTGCCGCGAAGGGCCTTGGGAGTTGTGTCCTATCGCTGACCAATCAGATTCAGCCACGCGAGCAGTGAATGTACAAGAGGACCAATCCGCTTAAATCTGGAGAGGTGAACTGTGGGAAGCATGGAGAACCACGTGGCTTCCCTGGAAAGAGACGTATATAAGCTTATGAAAGCATGGGAAAAATATTTCTGAGCATGACCTCAATGCAATGCTTAACTGGGTGCAGGTGAAAATACCCTCTGTAACTGTATTGAGTATTTTTACAGGGGAACTCTGGGATGAAGTGGGTGTGAAATTATGGGACGCGGCGACAACGGGAAATGCCGAGTCTCAGCGTACGCTCCCATAGTGGAGGAATATTTTTGAGATTAAAAGCCCAGGAAGGGGGAATAGAAGCCAAAGAAGAGGGAGAGGCGAACCTGACGGCACCTCCTTTGCCACCCTCTGGGCCACAGCGTCCCGGACCTTTAAGCGCATGTGCCGCTGGTCACCCCCCGGGGGGTGGGCCTTTGATCCGGGACCGGGCGGTCCGGGTGGGCAAACGGACTTAAACCCTCCCGATCCGCACGATGTGTGGGCTAACATAAGACGACAAGCCCTGGGAGAGGGGGATCTGGAGGTTGCTCGAACAGTAGTGGCTCCAGTGATTTATCAGGGCCGGGGGGGGCACCATGGGAAGCCCTATCTTTTCTGTTTATTAAGGGACTGCGCCATACCGTCACCGAGCACGGGCTTTCCTCCCTGTGTTTTGTGAGTCTGTTGGTTTCCGTGTTCGACACATATGTTAGGACTCCTCATGATCTAAAGTCTCTAGTGTCTTGCTTTCTAGACTCCTCAGAGAGGAAGTCTGGGTGCGGCTGGATCCAATCCTAGTCCCAGAGTTGGTCAACAGTTTTTGTCTAGAGAATGATATATGTGCAGTCAATCCTTTATATCACTTACCTAAGATTTCAAAGTTTTAGCATGCTGTTAGTCACTTCCTGAGAATCTGTTGTGGCAAGGAATCTCTCAGCCTCGAGGAATAGAACCTTAAGCGAGCGTCCTCACGAAAGAGGGGAGATCCTGGTGTGCAGCCCGCTGCCATACAGGAGAGCTCAAAGGGCTCTTGGGCTGTCCACTACTTATACAGTAAAATAACTGACCTGTAGTCTTCATGCAAAAAAAAGTATCTAGATCCCCACTCCAGACAGTGCTTTGGCTGTGTTGCCAACCATCCCCCAAAGTCCAGGGGCAACTTACCAGTGTTGTGATGGCCATGGCCCGAGCAGGATCTAGCAGGGGGAAGAGGCTCCCAGGTGAGCAGTGTCAACCTCCCTTCCACCCCAGGCACTGGTTGTGTAGCCTCAGGTGGCCACGTGGTATAGGAGGCCCTGGCCAGCCTTTGCCTCTGCCACCAGGCAGCTCGTCCCCCAGGGCTGAGCAAAGCAGAAGGGCTCAGGGGTGCACAGTCCTGCCACAGCTGCACTGCTCCCACTGCCACCATCCCCCACAGCAGCCACAGCTCATGCTGGCGTCGCTGCAGCCCCAAGAGCCAGCAGTGCCAGGTCCTCGGCTGTTCATGAGCCATGGGGGACTGTCAGAACACACATGCAGAGTGGTGCTGCCTTGGGGGGCAGAGGTCTGCACCCCACCAGTTGTCGACACACTCTGCTGCTGCTGCTCTGACCAAAACCTGGACTGCCAGTCGTCTTGTCCAGCCCCAGTGCCTGGCAGGACCTGCAAGATGGGCTGGTCGCAGCAGTGTGCCAGACAGATGTTGCTTGGGTGTCCTAGGGCCCAAGGCAAGCGTCAGTGCTGGGGTCACAGGAAGGGGAGCCCCAGGCACACCACGCCATGGAGCATCAGGAGACAGGGACAGCACGAGTGCTGGTCTCAATGCTGCAGCGGCAGCTGGACGTCCTCAGAACCAAGAACCGCGAGTGGTTGGACCAGCAGCAGGACCGTGCAGTGGAGCAGAAGCTGCGGCAACTGGACCTTCTGATGTAGCTGTACCAGGCAGTGATGAGCAAGGTACTGCTGCCAGGCATGGCGGCCACAGCCCAAGGCTGCAAGAGTCCCCTGCCCTCGGCCCTGTGTCCCCCACAGCCACTCCACCACTCTCTAGGCGCCATGCCTGCCCCACTGCCCTGCCTGTTGAAACCCTCTTGGGGGAGGACAGGGGGTGTCCCACCAGCCACATACGGGACAAGAACTTAACACTGCATCTGGAATGGAGCCGCCCAGACACATGGCAGCCATGGCCCAGTCCACCCAGCAGAGCCAAGCCTGAAGACTGCAGCCCCCAACAGTCCCACTAACAGCCCGGGCACCATCCCAGCCTCACCAGCAGGCTGGGCTCACTGCTCTCCTTACTTGCCCATACCCTGTCACAAGTCAGGGACCCTGGAGGTGCCTTTGCAGGGTTGTTGGGTGTCCAGCGGACACTGCTGCAAAAGGGAGGGCACCAGGGGGACCTGCGCAGGGATGAGAGGGCCAGGAGCCAGCAGACGTTCTGCCTCCCCCTGGTGCAGACCACATCCTTCTGCTACAGGCCCTCCCCCAACCCCAGGAGGTTGCCCCAAACCAGCTGCTTCTCCAGCCTTTCCAGGGACAGCAGGGACACAGAGCAATCCAGGGGAACCCGCACTCAGCTGGGTATACTCAGGCCAGTGATGCACCTCTCCACAGGAGCAGAATGATGAGGCAACGCAGACCAAGGTCAGGTTACGTTTTGAAAGCTATGTAAATAACTTAAGAGTCGTTGGTACTACAACATCAATAATTAGGAAATAGCCATAGGGAAAACATGAGACAACAATATTGTCTCTCAGTTCCAAAAGCAATTTAAGCCTTTTAGACTGTATTCAGACGTATTTTCTGTAAAATAGATGTAATTTTTTAAGAGTCTGTTGACTTTCAGCAGAATTTAGACACTTGAATGCATTTAAATATAAATGGTACTGGGTGGTGGAGATGGGAAATACAAAAATGGAAACTTAGCAACCCTTCTTTTTCTTTTGAAAAGTGGCACCTAATTGCTCCTTTTTTTCTTGGAAAGATTTAATTCTATTTTTGAAAGCAACTTGGACCTAAGTATACTTAAGTGCTTTTGAGTATCTCAAATACAAACAGGGTTACAGGCAACTTCTTACGTGGGGAAACTAATGCATGAAGTGAGGAATAAAAGGAAAGTGCAGCCTCATAATGAAGCAATTACTTTGTAAATACAGTGTCTGTAAATGAGGAAAAGTGCTATTCTGGTGGTGGAGATGCGGAGCCCATTTTATCTGCTAACTAGAAAGAAGTGAATAACAGTACAGAGAGCAAAATACTCATGTGTGAAAACTTGGTAACAGAACAAACAGAAAAATCTAATAATATCTAGAGGAATTAAGATAATTTAACTTCTCTACTTCCTTTATGCCAATCAATTATTCTGCTCTGTGTTCTAAGTATTCAAGTGGAAGTTTGGCCAGGTTTCAGAAATTTATTTCTCTGTATTTTATCAAGCTTTCAAATCACTTTGATGACAGCTTCTTACATCAAAATCAGTTGGACTCCTGTGACTCTATACAATAAGATGATAGCTGAAATGATTTTCAGACATATCCAGTGCTGCCGAATGTCTTTCAGTGACTATTTCACTAGTTTGTCATACTTTTTAATAAACCAAGATTTCTACTTAAAACACAGACCACCTTACTTTCATTTTTTGAGTGCTTGGGTATGTCCTATATGTTTATAAGGCATCAGCCACTGCATGAAAACATGATATCATCAGAAAAGTATATTTCTTCTTTAAAGCATGAGGTATCTAGCCTACACATCAGTATAATTTTTTGATTTTTCAAGAATGAGGATGAAAAATTTTTCATCTCTGAAAATGATCAAATACCAGTAGTGTATTACAGGCTGAAAATAGAAAATCCTTCAAAAATTACCGTCTCTTTGAAAAACAGCTGCATCACAGTAACCGAAAAAAAAGGTGGACTTAGCTGCTCACACTTTCAAATGTTACCTCAGATTACCCTGGCTGTGCTAGACACTTTTTCCTTATCAAAGTTGTCTCTTTGTTTACACGTGCTAATACAGATCAGATAAATATTTAATTATATTTGAAATTGTATTTCCTGGAGCAGTCCTGCTATGAGAGCAGTCCTGATTTTTGGGGCAAAAAATAAAACCTCAGCGGGTCATTGTTGCCAGGGCCAGTGACATTTACTGTTCAGAGAAGTGCTGTCACCTGTATAGTCTTTGTGAGCTTCTACAAGACATACTCGGGCACAGTCATGTACCTGCTTATCCTGAGACATTGGGATCTGGGAATCTAGTTCAATATTTATAACCCTTTTATTTTGGCTGGTTACAAGTAAAAGAAATTCTGTTTCACATCTGCACACTATTAAAGCTGTCTCTGCACAAGCAGCAAGGGAGGTCAGACAGGCCCATGGGCTAACAGACTTCAAGTAGAATACCTTTTAATCCAGATCTGTGTGAATTATAGGAGCTTTAAAGTACTGGCAATGGTCTGTGCTTTGTGTCCTTAACACTTGGCAATTTCTGGCCTATTATGTTCCTAGGTTCAGGCATTTCTGGCTTACCACATGAAAGCTGGCAGCTTTTAATGAGCACTCCAATCAGAATGGCAGCTGCTACTCAGCACTTGGGGCTCATGTGCTGTCCAGCTGGGCATATTATGCTTTTTTATGCTCCTCTGTGTACTATATTTGCTTGAATGAATTCACCTTGCTGGATATCCCTGCCAGGACCCATGTGTCATGACAAAATTATAGTCTCTGGTATTATGGTTTCTTAGAAAAGTTAAATTTTAAAGCTAAGGCTGAATATCAATCATGGGAATATAAAACAGATGATCCACATACTGAACCACGCTAAAAAGGGGGAATAAGTAGTTAAAAATTAATCCATTTCTGTATGATGTTATATAGCTCTCCACAACCAGAAACAGAGTGGGTAAACATCACCGAGTCACTTGCTGAGAGGTAATGGCAATACCAGATTTTTCAGCACATTTTTGAAATGTTAAAATGTTTTGCTAATTACTAGTATGGGAAGTATCTGAAGGTCATCGACATCAAGAGAGAATTTTGTCTCTTTGGGTAAAAAGTGAAACTATGATGTGGCCCTAGCCCAAGACAGAGAAGCGACAAAGAAAAGAAATTACTTTCCCGTTCAACACACGGAGAAATGGTGCAAAGAGAAACTCAGAGATTTGTTAAAGAAAGAACAAAAAATGCCTGGTAAATGAACTCATTACTTTGGAGAAGATATTTTAGACAGTGCCTCATTCCTTTCTAAGGTAAAAAGTGTCCCTTGTCAAGCTCAGAACTCTGTTGTGTCAAGATAAATTGTCAGAGTCCTTGAAGCCCTGCATATACTTCTACTGAGATCTCAATTGGATAGAATACTTTCACTGATGGAGGCCCTGCACAAGCAAATCAAGTCCTGTATCTTACTGAAATCTGTTTCCTAGCATGCGGTTAAGTAGAAATGCAGTTTGATGTGTCAACTCCAAATCCTTGCCTGTAGTCATTGATGATTCTATTATATATCTCCTGAAACCTAAGTCACACATTCTAGTGTATGAAATTTTCAGATGGATTTCCTTCTTTTTATAATACATTTCTTTTAGGTTTACTAGAGATTGTAGGAACTGAAAAAGAAAAAAAGAATTATTTTTTTTTGCTTGTCTTCTAGTGGAAGACTGAAAGGTAATTCTCTAGAAAACACTGAGGTAATTTGTTATCTTGTTTTATGAGTGTGCTGTTAAGCAGCTGTTACGTTTCCAATGAGAGGTAGCTGCAGTGGTGAAGTGAAATCAATTGCTTCAGTGAAATGATCCCTTAATGATTAATTGCATTTTATTTTAGGTTTGCATGATCTTTTGGTTTTCTTTGGAACCAAAGGCAATACCAAGTTAGATGGTTGCTTTTGTTTATTAATGAGGATTTTTTAACACCAAAACAATCCAAATGCAAAGCATAAGTTAAGAGGTATTGAGAAATACAGACAAATGAAGACTTTACTTCCTTTTCTCTCTACCCCTCCCTTTCTCTTTTTCCTTTTCCTTTGGCAATAACAACTCACTCTCTTGGATCAGGAAATTGAAAATGGAAAGGGGAAAGTGAGTGCAGACTGAAGTAATTAACTAGATGAAGAGAAGACTTTAATAGTTAAATTGGGCTGCTTGATTAGGAAATCTCTCCCAGAAGACTGATGCTAATACTTTGTATTGTAGTACTTTAGAGCCTAGAAAGAAATTACCAGTAAAATTAAAATGTTGTCCAAATTCTGCAGGCCAAATTCTGTTGTCCAAATGTCAGGTGAGGTAAACACCATCACCAGAGCAATAATGCATAGGCACGTGCACAAAGCCCTTGCCTTTAATTTGCTGCTTAGCATTTCAGCTCAATTTATTCTAATGCAGAAAGTCTAATTTTGAGGGGAATAAAACTTGATTTTCAAAATATTTCCTGGCTGCTTGACATGTTAGCACACTACTTTTTTATTATTATTATTTTGTTATTTTATTCTTACTAAAACATTCATTTTTAGAGTGTCTGTTAATTAACATTGCATCTGCTTTCACAACAGCTTTATTTTTCCCCAGGGTTTGCTTAGATTGAAGAGCTAATAGTTATAAAAAATGCCAACAAAGTATTATGACAAACCCATCTGCAAGAATTCCTAAGAACAATTAGAAAAGCTCAGATGAGCAGCTCTGCATTGTTTCTTGGCTTATGTACATGAAGGACTTTACACATTTATACAAAAAACAGCATTGCTATTGAACAGCTAGAGACTCAGACTTTGGCAAGAAAGATCCTCCAAGCTCAGAAACATGCTTAGATTTTGTTCACAAAAGGAGAAAACTCATTCTATGCACTTTTCTCACTGGACATCTGAAAAAGGGAATCTAGCATTGCAAACAAAGTAAGAGTAGATGAGTACCTTTCCTCTTCTTTTTGGAGGAAAAAAAAATAAGTATTTAATATTGGGGTTTTCTTTGTCTCACAAATCCCTACTTTTGAATCTAAGAGAAATTTCCAGATCAGATGGAAGATTCAAGATCAGAACACACAGGGCAAGTGTAGGGTGCTGCACCTGGGGAGGAATAACACCCGGCACACCGGTATAGGTTGGGGGCTGACCTGCTCTGATGATAAAAATTTAGGAGTCCTGGTAGACAACACGATGACCATGAGCAAGCAAAGTGCTCTTGTGGCCAACAAGGCCAATGGCATCCTGGGGTGCACCAAGAAGAGTGTGACCAGCAAGTCAAGAGAGGTTATCCTGCCCCTCAACTCTGCCCTGGTGAGGCCCCATCTGGAGTACTGTGTCCAGTTCTGGGCTCCCTGGTTCAAGAAGGACAGAGATCTGCTGGAAAGGGTAAGCGGGGGACCACAAAGATTATTAGAGGACTAGAATACCTCTCTTACGAGGAAATGCTGAAGGACTTGGGTCTTTTTAGTCTGGAGAAGAGTAGATTGCGGGGGGGATCTGACTAACACCTGTAAATATTTAAAGGGAGTGTGTCAAGAGGATGGGACCAATTTTGGGTTGTTTTTTTTTTTAGTGGTGCCCAGTAAGAGGACAAGAGGAAATGGGCACAAACTTGAACATGGGAAGTCTCATCTAAACATGAGGAGGAACTTCTTCAAGGCTGGCAGAGCCCTGGAACAGGCTGCCCAGAGAGGTGGTGGAGTCTACATCTCTGGAGACATGCAAAACCCACCTGGACAGGTTCCTGTGCAACCTGTTCTAGGTGGACCTGCTTTGGCAGGGACATTCGACTAGATGATCTCCAGAGGTCCCTTCCAAGCCCAGTCTGTGATCCTGATTCTGTGATTATCACCATTAAACACACACAGCAGGAATGGGACGATTAGAATGATAATGCCAGATTTAGCATCAAACTTTATTTTAACTTTCAAAATTATGACCCATTACAGGGTGAAAAAAATAAGATCAAATTCTATAAGTAGATTTGTTCATTGATGAGGATATTCTGAGGAGGCAATATTTTGTAGTTGTCTTTAAGACACGTAAGTAGCTGTGCCAGCTACAAGATGGTACATAATTGGTCCCCTGATAGGAGGTATATGCCACCAGCCAGCAGAGCTACCGTATGTTGATGAGATGAACAGCCAAGCAGTAATGTAGCAGATATAAATTAAAAATATGTGGATAGTGGTATATGAAGGAGTGGGGAGCTAAAATGAAGTAAAGGGGAGGCACTGGAAGAAGATGTTAGTATTGCTTATGGACAAGTGGGGCAGACGCTAACTTGTTTCATGGGAATTGATTTAGTCACTGAATTCTGAGTCTGATTAATATAGCTCCCACTTTCTTGTTTAATAGTGAAATCACCATGATTTAAATGGTATTTTCTTTGAAGTTCCATTCCAAAACCATGGGAAAATCCCTTTGCAAGATTATTGCAACATATATGATGCCATCAGTATTGGCCAGTACACAAGTTTAACCATAAATCTCCAGATTTAAATATAAAAATAAGCGCAGCCTGAGCCCATTTTTTCATCTACATTGAAATGAACGCCCTTGAATTGCTGCAGATAAAACTGTAGTGGTCTCATGATTTATTTATTCATTAAAAAGTAGAGTATGGTTGTAAGGTTGTAAGTATGTGCTTATGAAGGAAGAAGGCTGAGTTTAATGCTGGTTTCTCTCTTCAGTTTGTCTACATTAAGGTATGCTCTCAGGCTGATGGAGTAAAGTATCAGTTTCTTGGACTGTTGGGAGTACACTTACCTAAGTTTAGAGAAGAATTTAATGTATTTTAAAATTTTAACTGCAGAAAAGGCAGCCTATCCAACAAGTTACAAATCCTGCCAGTTTAAAGAGTTGAGTTGAATGTCTTAATATAAAAGGTGCTGGAATAGGGAAAATAAAAGAAAATTTCTTGTAACAGCGTAAACACTTGAGGGTGAAACTTTGGGGAGGAAAATTTCAAATGGAGAAAAGTACGTTAAAGTGATAATATTAACCTTTAAAGGAATACTATTTTATAAAATTACATTTTCAAAATGCAGGTGACAGTTGATGTGAGTACCTTTTAATAAATACTTAATCTGTGCACAGGCTTGTGCTGTGATAAAGTAAACATATCTGATTTCTATTACAGTGACTTTCAAGGAAAAAAGGTATAGGTCCCTTCTTTGCTTCCATTTAGTATGTACAGTTAAATGGTAATAGTAAAATTATAACTGCACAGATTGCATATATTTTCTTATTTGGATGTTCCCTTTTTTGCATTAGCATTTCAGTATTTGTGTTTATTTTCTACATTTGGGGGTTCCACATTATTACTAGAACTTGGTCTAGTTACTTCTGAGAATTCTGTTCTTCTATACAGACCATAAACATTTTTGGGGAGTAAACAAGTGGAAAAAAGAAAACAAACAGATTTTTAGACTCCTTTCTAAATGAAAAACAAGCTTTTCTTTCCTTTCATACAAGGGACATTCACAGCGAAAACGTATATTTTGTGTTTTCAAGTAATAGATGCAATAACTAAATTGTTGCCAAAAATAACTTACAAATTGGTCTGAATATCTATTTATCACTTTATGTGTAGGGTAAAATAGTTTAAAATGGTAATATTGAAATCCCAATGTAGTGGATAATCTAGTACCAATTAAGTCTTTGAAATCTTTTTACATCTTCAAAGTACAGTGCATTAACTAATCCTAAATGTATCTCATGGGTAAGGTATTCTTACGGGAACTAATTACAGGTGGCTTAAGGATACCTCCTCACAGCATGTGTTCTTTGCAAAACTTACTTACTTCAACAAAGGAGTGTATCTGGCTGACTGATTTCATGACAATGAACGCAAACCTATTAAGGCATACAAATGACTTCAGAAACCCACTCCTTACCTGTCATTACAAGATAATGACATTTGTGGCTTTCTAAGGTACTCTGGATTTAAAATAATTTGTTAGAATCCTGACTATCTGAACACATTTAAGATTTTTTTTTTTTTTTAACAATTTCTCAATCATTCTATGTCCATAAAGATGAATTAGGAGAAACTTCCAATCAAGACTGTTTCTTAACACATCATTAGAACCAAAGTGGGCTTTACCAAGTGGTGACATACCACCCAGGTGCTTCTTTTGCAGCTCAGTTATAGATTCCCTGTCTAGAAGTTTCTGTATCTGGTTTACATTTCTGTTGAAGCTGAGACCCCCTATCTTTTGATATCTCCTACGATCTTCCCACACAGAATACAATGGTCATTAAACTGTAAGTAATCCCCAGGAAACACTGTAAACAGTTGATTTCATTATGTAAAGGCTGTAAAATCCTAATAACTTTTTACATAACTGAATGCCATATATTATAAAGAATCGGCTCCCCATCTAATAATGTGTTACTTCATTTTACTTCATTATTAATACTTTAGCGTGTCCCCATCTCTCCCGTAGGCCCCCTTTAGGTACTGGAAAGCTGCTATAAGGTCTCCCTGGAGCCTTCTCTTCTCCAGGATGAACAACTCCATCTCAGCCTGTCTTCATAGGAGAGGTGCTCCAGCCCTCTGAATGTCTTTGTGGCCCTTTGCTGGACCTTTTCCAACAGGTCCATGTCCTTCCTGTGCTGAGAATTCCAAAGCTGGACACAGTACTTCAGGTGGGGTCTCACAAGTGTGGAGTAGAGGGACAGAATCACCTCCCGCAACCTGCTGGCCACACTTCTTTTGATGCAGCCCAGGATGCAGATGGCTTTCTGGGCTGCCAGTGCTCACTGCTGGCTCATGTTGAGCCTCTCATCCACAAGCACTCCCAAGGCCTTCTCCTCAGAGCTGCTCTCCAGCCATTCTCCACCCAACCTGTATTTGTGTCTGGGATTGCCATGTCACAGGTGCAGGACCCTGCTCTTGGCTTGGTTGAATTTAATGAGGTTTGCATGAGCCCACCTCTCAAGCATGTCCAGGCCCCTCTGGATGGCATCATTTCCTTCCAGTGCATCGACCATGCCACAAAGCTTGGTGTTGTCAGCAAACTTGCTAAGGGTGTACTCCATCACACTGTCCAAGTCCCCAACAAAGATGTTAAACAGCCCTGATTTATGAGTAGGTTCTTCTAGACTACCTGCTGTTTATGCATGTTCTTATGAAGATCACTTTGAGCATCTTATTAACTTCCCTGTGGATAATGCAGAAGGCAAGGGAGGGATACATAAAGGAAAGGAGTGCATATAGGCATCCATCCTTAATGAAGATGTTTCTTATCCTGAGAAAATAAAATTTTCACTTATTCAGAGAAAGTGAAAATGACATATGTTTCTAAAACGTACCTGCATCCTATCTCACCTCAGCAGGTCCTTTGATTCTTCAAATTCATCAGCTGCTGCACAGTGACAAACCACTTTGCTTCCAAAAGACCATTAGCCTTGTTATCCATGCCCAGATGCCATGAATCCGTTGTGTATGAGAGCTGATGAGGAAGCCTGAGATGCCGATAAGTGTTGATTCTTTAGTGAAGTGAGGAATACTCAGTCAAATGATCATATTTCCTTGAATGTGTATTTTTAAACTTACTAAGCTCAGTGCTGTAAAGGCAAAACTATACACTCCCATTCATACTCTTAGGCCTCAGTAGTTAAATTTCTTCTATTACCAAAGTCTGGAAGCCAAGCACTGGTAGTAAAAGACTGTAATGTCAAAAGCAGCACTGGAAATGTTGAGCATGATAAATACTGGGGATAAATTTAACATACAGACATTAAAATACTGTATGGGATTAGTCTAGTGTAGGATCCTAACTCCTCAATGATCAGTATAAGTTGATTTAGAGGATAAAGCCAGCAGCTGGTACTTATGAGAGTCAGTATATTCAAGAACAGTTTTCCTTTTTAGCCCCAGCAGCTAGAGAATGTAGAGGTGCTTCAAATAGCCTTGTGTCTAAAGGCTCTGTTGCATCTTTCGAAGAACTGAGTATCTTGAACATCTGCTAGAGATTCTAAAATGATTCAGATGTGGTCTCTAAAGAGGAAAAATGGCAAGGTTTTGTAAATATGATCAGCTTCAGTTATTAAACTGGACATCGGTGCCAGCATTAATGAGGAAAACAGAAGGTGTTAAAATGAGCTAGAAAGCTTTTAGGCCTATTAGTTTCTTTGCCAAATGAACAGCTTTAATACACAAGCTTTCAGGATGCTCATGCAGTTACTCCAGTATGTTTTATAATGCTTGTCTTGACAGCAAAAGATAAGGATTTCATTATAACAGAACCACAGTGAAAATATCTGCTATTTCATGATTGCTTAACAATTCTGATTTCTTCTGATTTTCAATCCCATAATAAGAATTACAAGTCAAGGAGAATACCTATGCAGCTGCTTCAGAAATTATCTGCAATGGCGCATTTGTTTTCCATCTGAGTGTTCACTTAAATTGCGTTTCATCCCTCATTTATACTTCTCATCTACATGATAACATCGCACATGTTGATGTGATTTCTCTTGTTATCATCCACATGACTCTGACTTCACTTGACACTGTATTAAGGTAGACCACATTCTTGTTAAGAATAAAAAGCACCAAGGTGGCTGAGTGCTGCTTTGAATGAGGACAAATGAATGGAGGGGAGAGAAATGTAATGGCTATACACATTGCAAAACAGAAAGGCTGTCTTAATGGCCTAAAATCAGCTTATGAGGATAAAATGACTCCACTAACTCACAACTGAGATGGACTTGACTGATTCAGCCAACTGCTTGCTTAAGGTACCATATTATTTCCGCATCACTAAGATCTACATGATAAAGGGTTCCCTGAGTCTTACAGCTCTGGTAGCACTCATGCCTGTAAAACCTAATTTTACTCCTGGGTAGGTACTTAGTCTAATTTATTCCACTAACATATGCTTATTGCAGAGAATACATTTGTTCCTTAAGTACTTTGAAACAAACAAAAACCCAAAGCTACCAGCATGTTGTATAAGAACAGGTATCACAAAGAGAGTGGCCAGTTCAAATAACCGTTTTCAGTGAAACTGAAATCACAGTCAGATTTTCTCCAGTCTAATCTTTATGCATTGCATAACTTAAGCTGTCAGCTGCTAGATGGCACAATATACTTATAGTTGCAACAAGCATTCAAACACCATATTATGCACAAAGAAAAAAATAATTATAATGATTTTATCATGGTTAATGGAGCAGTAGAGTTCAACATGGCAGTACAGCATGTCTGCAGAAAGGTTTTTGGTTTTTTAAACTTGACGGGACAGTTAATTTGGAAGGAGTACTAGTTGGAAATAAACCTTACTACTTGAGAGAAGGTTGAAATAAAAATACTTTAAATCCAAGACAGCATTAAAAAACAGTTGTGAGTTCTCCAATCTTTATTTTGTATTTCTACTTACTGCTAACATGCAAAGCCATCACTGACTATATTTCCAAAGATATTTTTTGTTGTTATATCATTACTTCATTTTATCTTCTAGAAAGTGACATCACTGGGAGGAGATCTGTGTATGTATATGGACTCTTTTTTCCTAATATTTTTATTCAGAAGCCTTGATAAGGTGAAGCCTAAATGTAGCAAGGGTATCTTATCTGGATCCCAAGATCTTTCCTATGAAAGTTGGGGTGCCCATTTTCCAAGACTTTGGTGGTGAGAAGGGCTTTGTCACAACTTTCATTTTTGATGGTGAATTATCTGCGTTGGGCAAGCATTGATTCAACCAAAACCAAGGAGCAGAGTTTAAGAAAAGCATGATCTCCTAGGAAACATACGAGATACTGAAAACCACTCCTTAGTGTATCTGTGAGGATTGGCAAATAATTCTAGGCAACAAGTCCATAAGAAATACATTGGACCAATTTCTGTGGCACATTGACTGTATGTCTTATTAATTTTAAGTGGCTTCTTGTCTTAAGTGCAAATATTAGAAGTGGTAAGACCCTTGTAACCATGACTGGAACTTTCTGTCAGTTTGGCAGTGAACATGAAACACTATTTGGATCCTGAGAATCACATAACCACAGAATGATATGGGTTTGGAAGGGACCTCTGGGGATCATCTAGTCCAATGCCCCTACCAAAGCAGGTCCTCCTACAGCAGGTTGCACAAGAACTTGTCCAGGCGGGTTTTGCATGTCTCCAGACGTGTTCCAGTGCTCTGCCAACCTCAAAATGAAGAAGTTTCTCCTCATGTTTAGATGGAGCTTCTTATGTTTGTGCCTATTTCCTCTTGTCCTCTCACTGGTCCCATCTTATTGACACCCACCTTTTATAGGTTGATCAGATCCCCCCCTCAGTCTTCTACAGACTGAAAAGACCCAAGTCCCTCAGCCTTTCCTCATGAGAGAGATGCTCCAGGCCTCTAATTATCTTTGTGACTCTCTGCTGTACCCGTTCCAGCAAATCTCTGTCCTTCTTGAACTGGGGAGTCCAGAACTGGACACAGTACTCCAGATGGGGCCTCACCAGGGCAGAGTTGAGCGGCAGGATAACCTCTCTTGACCTGTTGGTCACACTCTTCTCAATGCACTCTAGGATGCCATTGGCCTTCTTAGCCACAAGGGCACATTGCTGGCTCACAGTCACCCTGTTACGCACCAGGACTCCCAGGTCTTTTTCCTTAGAGCTGCTCTCCAGCAGGTCAGCCCCCAGCCTGTACTGGTGCCGGGGGTTATTCCTTCCCAGGTGCAGCACTGTACACTTCCCCTTACTGAATTTCATCAGGTTGCTCCCTGCCCAACTCTCCATCCTGTCCAGGTCTCGCTGGATAGTGACACAGCCTTCTGATGTGTCAGCCACCCCTCCCAGTTTTATATCCATCCTTTCATCTGGGTCATTGATGAAAATATTGAAGAGGACTGGACACAGTACTGATCCTTGGAGGTCCCCATTTGTTACTAGATTCTGTGCCACTGATCACCACCCTGAGCTCTGTCTTTCAGCCAGTTTTCAATCCACCTCACTGTCCATTCATCTAATTCACACTTCCTAAGCTTTCCTATGAGACTATGTCAAAAGCCTTGCAGAAGTCAAGGCAGACAATGTCCACTACCCTCTCCTCATCTATCCATCCAGTCATGCCATCATAGAAGGCTATCAGGCTAGTCAGACATCATTTCCCCTTAATGAATCCATGCTGACTACCTGAGAATGTGAATAATTTGAAACAAATGGCATTAAAGATGACATGAACTCTTTTTTCACCCAGTCACAAATGTTACCTTCTTGAAGTGCTTATGGTAGTGAAGCCCAGTGAAGTGGATAAACACTGCTAGAATTCATGTCACCTATGCTCCACAACATGTACAAGAAACTTCACAGAGGCAGTAGGAAAAGAGCTCATGTCCCCCATAAGGCTTTCACTGCTGTAGCACATGCTATCTTGGCACTCATGCTGGCAGTGTGGCAGTCTCTACCCTAGGATGAAAAGGAAAATCTCTGGTTAAATGCAGACGCAGGCAATTCTCCATCCATTGTCTCAGCACAGGCCTGCAATACAATGACAGAAATTCCTACCCTGGAAATTGGTGTTAGGAAGGTATTCAGAGAACCTCTGTCTTCTCTCTCAACTATATTTCCATTAATACCCTTTACTCAAATTCTTATGCTTCCCCTTCTCTAGCAGGCAGAACAGACTGATAGTGTTGAGAAAGGTCCCTGCATGCCAAAATGGACTGACTAAAGGCAGTGGAAATGTCTATAAAACCAGCACTGCTACGCCTGAAAGTGGAGTCCCAGCAGCTTCTTCAGACCTGAGATATTGGACTTCTTCTTTCTAATTAATTTCTCCTGATTTTTTTCCCCCATGTATTTTGAGGTATAGCCTACTCTCTAAGCTCTCCATAAAAATGAGAAAAGTAAGCTCACTTAGATGAACTTTCATTAGAAATGTGCATATTTTGGCTGTAAAATCAATCACAATGCTAATCAGAAAATCAGAACCTCTGGAAATCTTTACGAGTTTGATTCTTGGACAGATGATAAGTCCTAAACTAATTTATTGCAGTAACAATTTTTGAAAAGTGTTTATAAGTCTAGTAGAATTAGTTTCAGCCACCAATTAGGAATTTTTCACATGAAATTCTTGTTACTTTTAAACAGGAGTAATAAACTTATATTTCATAGCTAATACCTTATATGGCACAACTTACTGCTAAACTGATACAAAAGGAAATCAACAGTAGCTAGACAAGGACATACAATTCAATGAAGAGTTTGCACATACATCAGTAAATCGAAGACTGTGACTTACATTCAGATTATTTTTCCCACTGATGCAGATTTGAGAGTTGAAAATCTCATTTGAACAATCAGTACTGGTTTGTGTCACAGTAAGAACAATAGTGAGCTTTGAAAAAAAGAAATTTCAAGTACATTTTGATATTTTTATTGTGCTTATTCATCATGTGCTGCTGCAAATGCATTAAAAATGGTCCATGTAGGATATTACAGAGTCTTATTGATAAAGTAACTGCCACATTACTTCAAACTTTGCTAAATATTCCCCTGTTCCTGCTACTGATTCCAAGAAAGCAGGTTTGCTTTATCCAGAGAATAAATATCAGAGAGTATAACTGTGAATGCTGCTTTGCTGTCTATGATTTGGAATTATTTTTTTCCCTACAACCAGTCTTTGAAAATTTATTCTCCTTAGTCTACTTTCAAATCCCTGAATAAAATAGGCAACGTAAGGAGCTGCTATGGCGCACAGTATTTGTTTGTGTGCTGAACCTGTCTGAAATGCAACCTACTGTTTTGGAACTTACTTTTTCAGCAGTCTTTCCTCTCAAAAACCTTAGGCCTACAATGAACAAGTAGTGGAGTAAATAAGTAGGTACTTGAGTAGCCAGAAGTACAGCTACTGGCCTATTTGCTAAGGATGATTTTACAGTTCCCAGTATGCATCCGTTTTAAAAGTTATTGAGGGGAATTTGGATTTCCAGGGAATTTGGATTTCCAGGCCACTGCAGAATGATCACTGAACAGTCATTTGCTGGAGACAATCACTATTATTATGGCCCTGACTCCACATTTTTTGAAGGCATTGAAGGACTGGTATTGATTTTTCAGTAGCATTTGTAAAGGGCCTGTGCACCTGACAGCAACTGAACCATATCATTAGACTATCTCAGGGATTTTTCATCAAATATATTTCTAAAGGTAACACTAATAGAAGAACTCTTAACCTCTGAATCAGAAGATGGATGTGTAAAAGGGGTTTGTACTTCACAGGAAAGAACTTTAAGAAAACACCTGCTAAAAAGCTGTTGGAACTTTTGGCTCACAAGCTAATCCTGATTTATGAAGGCAGCATAGTAACAGTTTTCTAATTAATTGATCTGATTGTTTTCAAGGTTGTTGGATTCCTAATATGCACAGGAATCAAATAATAACAAAAACCTATTTCTTGGCTCCAGAAAAATTGGACTCTCAGAGAAAAAGATGTAACAGCTGCTTGGCCACACTCATTGCACCTGTGACAGCTGAGAACACAGAATGCTGAGTCCCATGCTCACCGACAGACTCACCCAAGCTGCTTCTCTGACACGGTCCTTCCTCTGTTGTACACATATTTTAAATATTCCCAGCACAGCTCTGAAGCTCCCTGACTGATGACACTAGGGACTCAGGGCCATAGGCAGAGCAAGGTACCCTACAAGCAATGCTGCAGCTGGGGCTGCGTGTGGGACTCTTTTCCATCATGTAGTGTGAGAAACACTGTTTTGCATTAGGCTTTAGGTGAACACATCTGAATGTGTTGCAGAACAATCCCTGGGAATTTTGTAATAGGATGTTAGAATCAGGTCAGATTGAGTTAATTGAGATTTAGGTGAGATTACAGTAAATTTCATTCTAGTTAGTTGAGCACTGATAGCACCTCTGCCAGACAGTCTCATTGTTTTGCTAGCAAGAACAGATTTCCACCTCCAAGCTACAAATACATTTTTAAAATGTTAATCTGGAAAAAAATGGTATTTATATCTGCCAAGCAAAGAATAAAATTTATTTCCTGCAAAGTGCTAGAATTTAAAAAGTCAAATTGACTTTCTAAATTTCTCTTTTTAAAAAATCAAGCACATAACTTTGGTTTCTTCTTTGATTAGTTTTAATCTCAGGTTCTCATGCAACCTAAATTACTGTTGCAATAAATGGAATCCAAAAAAAGAATGCTAGCTTTTTGGAAAGAAAATATATATTCCAAGGACTCTACACTCAGAATCAAATGAAAATATGAGGAAATTAGTCTTCAGTTTTAGGACTTTCCTTTTGTAATCCAGTCTGGTAGTTATCTTGACCGCCTCCTTAGCTATTAAGTTTACCCAAATACCCGTCAAGTATTACTGAAATGTTACTTGCTAAATGCTTAGGAAAAGCTCCTCCAAATTTATGAAATTTATTAGCAAGTGAGAATTATGAACTTGAGAAAGCTAACAAACTTATATTTATGAGTCTGGAAATGCCCTTCCAAAGAACACAGATTTTTCCAAGAAGTTTGGCTTTAACAAGTCAAAAAGTTTTTGAAAATATTTACTGAAACCACAAACTTTGCATGTTTTTTTGCTTGTAAATAAAGGATAATGTAGTGCAGAAGAAGCTTATTTAAACTATGCATACAAATATGCATGAATGCCAATTGGATTCAATTATCCTGACTTAATTTGAATTAACTTGATGGGTCTTTTGACACAAGCTGTACTGACTAATTGTTGCTTATTTGGGTGCACTATATCAGTGAGCACGGCAATCAAAAGCTCAGCCAGATGTTCATATTTTCTTTGATTGCCCACAGCCTTAGGTTTGAAGAAAAGTCAATCAGCAAAATGATTCTTCTTAGCATCTGTCAAGGTACTGATCACATTACCGTAACAGGAGCCAGAATAAGCAGATTCCCCTTTTAATTACCCTTATATGAGCCTTCAGTAGGCCTCTGCAGTCTTGGTTTGATACCATCACAAAACATGGAAATGATGTAGGTGATATCACCACAGTGAAGAGTTAATGTATTTTTATATAAACTTCTACTAATATGAGTCACTTCTGTAAAAGTATCTTTTATATGTTTTATACTGACATATATTTGTGAGAAGTTATTGCCTGAAGGTATTTTTTCCAACCATCAACTAAAAGCTTTTAATAAGCTGAAAAATGAAATGTATGGTACCCATGTACAAGAAACCTAAGCCTACTGAAACAGTGTCTTTGGATTTACTTTAAAACTTGGAGACCTCTAAGATACATCAAGTTCTAACTTTCCTGTACAAGCAATGTTTTTGAATTCCATGGTGTTTTCACGGAACATGGAACACACACACACACAGAAAATTAAGGGTTTTTTATTAATTTTCTGTATTTTTTCAGGTGTTTTGAAGACATCTAACATGAAAAAGTTGCATTTTTTTTCAGGAAGGATACAGCTCAAAACTACCTTAATCTTTTCCCCTCCTTTCATACCTAGGTGTTCCATATGCGTCTTTGAATTTCCTCTATAACTGGATAAGGATAAAACCTCCTTTTGCAACCCATATAGGATCAGCAGTAATAAGGAGAATGTATGGTTTGCTACTGTGTTAATTTAAGAATTACCACGGTCTGGGTTTCTCCTCGGTTCGGGAATGTTTTAACTTACAATACCCACCTGCCTGTCAGGCAGCCGAATACTTTGAGCAACAATTATCATTCCATTTCTTTGCCTAGGACACCCTCAGCCCAAGATGCTTCACAGCTAAAGAGAACTGAAGCGAAGAGCACCCAGGCTGGACTACAACTGTAAAATTGCTGCATGTCTACGTGTAGGACTGGTGCAGGTCTCTTACGTTATTTGTACATGTTACATCAAAACATTGTAAAGCCGTGATCGTAGAAGAATCCTTGCCTTGGTCCTTAAAGGTGATGGACTGTAGACAAGAAGATTCCTTATTTTCATCTGCTTATCTTAAAAGTTGTGATGAAATGTCATTTGATTTCAGCATGTGCAAAAGCAGACCTATGGACGGTAATTGCACTGTGTGCTGCTTCTACCCTTTAGAGTAATGAAGCCTGTCTTCTCTTTTACACTGTCTAATGGGCATCACGTCAAAAAGATGAATTTAACCTGGCAGATGAAGATAATAAGGCAAAGATTCTGAAACATTATTATGGGTGATGAGCTCCAGCAGCAATTAATTCAGGAATGAGTTTACTGAAGTAAGCTCCCAGGCTCAACCACAAAACCCTGAATGTGGCTTAGTTTTCGATCAAAGCTTTCAGAGGAAGATTACATGAAAGAGGAGCTACCACATCCACCACAAAGCTGCTTAACATGACTTATATCTCAATGGAAAGGCTTTCAGTGTAAAAACTCTTTAAGCAGTGTTTTGAAACTGACATAAATCTTTAGTTGTTTGAATACTGTTAGTGTTTGCATACCTGTCGTCAGAAATCCCACAGCTGCTAAGGTTTTGCAGAACTATCCAGCACTTTCTATCACAGAAAACACCTAGGTAAAGAAAACAAATATCCCAGTTTCTTCCCCTTACTCTCTGAAAAGGTTTCTAACCCTAGGTTGCATACATCCAGCTCTTCAGAGAATAATCCTCAGAGAATAACCCTCAGATCGGTGCTAATTCAAGGGAAGTGTTTTGCATGGTGTTGACGGAGAGAAAACAAAGGTGACTGGGAAGTGGCACTGAACTCCCTACAGCGTGGACTCAGAGCCATGCAGTGGGACTGTGTGCCTGAAGGAGGAGAAGGTAACGTTCTTATTTTGGTAGGCAGAACTAAGAACTAAACCGGAGCCCTCCTCTTCCATGTGCAAAGATATAAAAACCTGAGGCTCTGCGACTGGCATATTCGTAATGGGATGAAGCCCCGCTGCCCGCCAACAAGCGGTGAGAAACACAACGAACCCACCTGGTCCCACATGTGCAGCGGCTGGTTAACGGCCCTAACGGCCACGGCTAACGGCCCTGCGCCTGCGCGGCGCTGAGGGAGGAGGGGTCGTTCTGAACCCCCGCTCCTTTAGGGCTGCCTGCTATAGGGAAACGGCGCAGTGATGGAGCTTGGGGTATTTCCCGCGGGCAGCGAGTTCTGCTGGCGCTTTATCCCAGCCACTTCGGGTTTGCTGTTCCCTCTGCTGCGGGCTGTGCACACCCTGAGCCGTGCGGATCTCCAGCCGCGGCCGGGAGTGGGGGGTGGCGAGCGGCCGGGGCCGCCCCGTCCCGTGGTACAGCCCCCTGCAGGCGGCTGCGAGGTGGTCCAGGCGGCCAGCCCTGGTCCTGCCTCTTTGGCGCCGGAGCCGCGCTAGGGCAAGCGGTAGCTTGGACCGCAAGTAACCCCGTCTGCCCAGTCTTAATCCAGACTCAGTAGAGGGGGAAGCTTTGCTCAGAAAAACATCCAAGCGTCTGGCTTTCCACCTGCTAAGTGAGGGCTTTAGTGTAAATATTTTCTCAGCTGTTATCTTTCTCTTCCTTTACAGCCCTCTTTTGTCATGCACCGAGTGTTTGCAGGCCCTGGGCTTTACGTTTTTCTTTTTGTCTCCTTACAGGCCTATCATCCCTGTGTGGGAGTGTGGCCACGTTTATTTACAGAGACTTGAAAGTGCACATCAAGCTCTGTATTATTTCAGAGTGTTTAAACAGGCAAGGGCTGGATGCTGTGAAGTTATCACTGGATATTCCAGTGTTGCAAGAGAGCCCTGAAGTACTTTGGTGGTTTTGCTTTTTCTGAGTTATGTTACTCATTAGAGTTAAATGTATCATTTCATACATCATCACAGCCGAGTTCCACCTGGGTAACGTGCATCCAAATTTGCTGTGTATCTATATGAAGTACTTATCGTTGTGCATATTAGGAAAGTACTAACTAACTGTGCTTGCATATATTTCAGCCCTTAGTTGGCTTTCAAATTTGTGATTTTGCTTTCGTCTTAGTTTTATGCTAGATAATTCTAACCTACTCATTAAATTTAATGAGTAATCACAGTGGCTAGCTGCTGTTTTTACATGGTGCACTTGTGCATACAGTCATCAGAAAGATTATGCAAAACTTGAGAAATGAATGCACACATGCAAAGCTGCATAATGCCTTGAAATAATCAAGAATCATTTAATCAGGAAATTTTTCAGGTATCATCAGTTTGTGTACTGTCCCTTTTTTAGTTTTTTTTTATTTCTTCAGGAAAGTTGTTACGGAAAACTTACATTAGTTCAAGCGGTTCCTCAAGATACTATGATTTTGTTTTCAGGTTAGCATGTTTATAAGATGAAATAGACCAGCCATCAATATGAACTGATCTCCCTAATGTTTTTTTCTGACTTCTGTTGTAGCAACAGTCCTCAGGAGGACTATAGCACTGCATGACCCCTATGCTTCTCTGTGCTGGGAAAAGGACATAGAAAGTGTGCAGCCCTTGTCATTGGCTATTCCTAATCTGGGTTGCCCTGATGGCGATCTCTCTGGATGGTCCTGCCAGGTTTTTATGTTTTGGGAGTCTGGCAACATATTAGTGTGGTTGTATATTGATTTCCCAGCTTTCTTGTCCTTCCCCATTGTTCTTTCTCTCTCCTTCAAGTACCTAACCTTAGAGGTTAAGATTCTGTCCCCCTTTTCAGATGTCACTTACTTTTCAGTGCCACTATAAAATGCAGCTGCTTGATGAGAATAGAGCTCCTGTAGAGGTAGAGGAAGCAACTAAAGGAATGTCTGTCTTAAAGATAGAGGTGCTCTTGGGAAGGGAGGGGAGGGAGAACAAGGGACAGGGACTTGGCTGCAGCTGGTGCTGCTGGAATTAGTGGCACCATGTTTCCTACAAAGCCCTGTAGTGTTTTCTGCTCTATTTAGGTGCCATTTTTATAAGCTAATTTTGCTGTCACCTCCTAACTAGGGGGGAGGTGCACTTTGCGATGACTATGAGAAACAAACCTTGGCCACTGCTGTATACCAGCAATCACACGGGATGCTCCCAGACTTGATGATCCCAAGGGTCTTTTCCAACCTAGATGATTCTATGATTCAGACTGGGCCATAAATATTTCTCACCCTCCTGCCCTGGGCTGAGGAGAGGAAGGAGCCAAGTTCTGCTCTCATCATAATTTCCCCACATATTTCCTCACTGTTTCTTTATTTCCTTTTTTTCTCCTACATTTTTCTCCTTTCTGTTTTGTGCTAAGAACTATTTCTGCTTGGCTGTATTGTGCCTTTCTTTTACAGAGTTACCTTTATTTAGCTGTCAGTATTGTACTCATCTCCTGTCCCCCAGCACACAAGGAAATAATCACAGTGGGGATACCAGTGGACTTCCTCCTACCAGTCAAATATTTCCAGTCATTTTGAAGAAAAACATCTAATAATTTCAAATGGAAACATCACAATTGGAAAAAGGGGAGAGACGAGGAGAAACATACTTTGTCCTATTTGGAAGTGGAAGTGCTGTGGGATTTTTTTATGAGCTAAAATTCCATTTTTGCCCCTCTCTGAACGTAAACAAGTTTGATCTGTGCACTGAGCAAGTCTGCATGCCTAGAGCAAAGAGGATATTTCTAAAATCCTTTTGAGCAACAACAAAGGGATAAGTGATCCCTTTACAAAGAAATCAGAAAGTTACTGAATAGTGAATGTTATGAAGATTATATATTTACACATTCTCCAGAGCCTTCTCATCATGCTGTGTTATCTTGTGAGCCAATTTTGGCAACAGGACCATGAATCTAATACTTTCTTACTTGAGCTGCCATTGAGATGATACTTCAATTTAAAAAAGGCATAGGCTCCAGAGACTTTTTTTTGTTTTGTTTTGTTTTGTTAATATTTGACAGGAAGAAGCTTTTATGTCAATAAAAATAACTTCATAACTTCATCTTTCCATTTCTAGTAGACTTAACATGCTGTACTGAACAGTGCCTGCTCTAGAAGTTATTCAGGTCACTGATAATACCCTATTTGACTTCACTGGGCTTTTTGTGTAAACATTCAGAGTAAAATAACAAATAACAAATTACTGTCTTCGTTTCAGAAACACTAATTGTATTGGAATGTAGTTACTTGTTAGTTAGATGCTGAGTTCAGTTCACAATTTCAACATTTAGTTAGTATCTTCCATTTAAAAATACAGGTTTATGGATCTACTCCAGCTGTGTTTGTGGCTCTGCTTTAGCCATGTTTACTTTTCAGTTATGCTAGAGAAATATAGAGCTTGCAGGCTGGGCATCTGTAGGCCATACCAAAGGCCCGATGTTCCCACAGCAATGTGGTATGCTGTAGCCATTTTCAAGATCTCTGGCTATGAGATATTTCAGTGGGAGATGGGAACTGAGTGGGAGGTGCCTGCCTTCATTTCTGGTCATGATGATGACCCTGGCACCCCGGGCAGCCTTGTTGTCCCAGCCCTGTGCACTCAGGTTCTTTTAATTACCCATAACATCCTCACTGTATTGAAAACACAGCACAAGATCAGTTTAGAGAACTTCTGGGGCTACAGAAGAATTGGTTTGGTTTTCTTCTTGTAAATAATTTTACTGACCACACTTTAAGGCATAAAGCGAAGGCCAGGGCACAAAATTAGAAAATGGTTTTTCAAGCTGTTAGAAGAACTCTGGCAGATACTCACATCCAATCTTCTGTAGTGTAAACAGAAGAAGAAATGATGATAAAAGTTCTATCAGCTATTCTGCTTACTCTATCATTTGGAAAGTGATTAATTTCCCATTTTCTTGTCATATGGTGAGGGCTTATTGACACTGTTTGTGGCAGATGTTTTTTGTTTTAAAATCATGAAGGAGGTTGAGTGATTATCCTTGCTGAGCCTTATGTTGCTCTGAAAATACCAGCTGAGTATTAGGAAAAGCAATAACGTTAGTCACGTGGGTGTAGAACGGCTGACAATCAGGAAATTGAAAACTACTGCTACTATTAAGTTGTAATGGCTCATGAAATGTATACTAGATATTGAAAGGCAATCAAGTAGTCAGCATCATCCACCAAAATGCAAATTACCAAATGATGATGAAAGGAAATCAGGTAACACACTCAAGGTTTTTCCCCGAGAGCAAACTCTGGACTTGAACAGAATGAATAGCACTACCAAATAAGGAAAGAGTAAACAGATGCATTGACGCCTCATTTGTGGATTTTATGAAAACTCGCTGTCTGGGTCCTTGGTCATTTCGTATTTATAGAAGTTATATTTTAGCAGTGTATAGTGCTATAGCAGCATATTGGATAGAATGAATTTTATTTTTTGTCAACGTTTTAATCACTGTGCAAGCTGTAGTTCATTTACACTTCAGCAAGATTTAGTTACAATGTCTTTTTGATGTTAAAAGTAATTTCTTAGATCATACCAAGGAGTTGAGAGGATGCTTAGACACCAGTCGCACTGATGAATTTGTAACAACTGCTGTCTGTCTTACTGAAGTTGGATGTGTTTTGATGGAGATCACTTCTCCACTCTTGAGAAATCAGAAACAAAGTCAAGGTCTGGCAAAGCTCCTCCTAGAACCTAGACAAAACGTGGCCATGGTAGCATTGTAGGCATTGGCTCCATCCTCTCTCCTTAGAACAGAGCCTTTATTCACACAGCTGAGAATAAAACAAGCCCAATTTGGCTTTGATCAGCATGCCTGAATATCTGTATGCTTGCAGCTTTGTATGCACTTGCAGCACTGTAAAAATCTTCAATGTCCTTGTTGAAAACAAAATGAATAAATGGCTTTAAAAGCAGTCTACTTCTTTGCAATAATCTTGGCATTGCTTTTTACCAGATTAATAGTGAGTCTCCTTGACAGTTCATATGCCTTGAAAAGGAACAGAAATAAGACACCTTTACAGGTAAATATAATAGACATGACATTTAATATCCTGTCTTTGGTATTTTCAAGTTATTTTTGGTGCATGTACAACAGAAAATGTTAAGTCACAAAAAAATGAGTGTACTTGTAATAGAAAATCAATTGCTATTAAGGCACCTCCTACCAGTCATTAGTATGTGAAGCTTCACTTTAAACTTAACAAAGCTGTTCCCAAGGTGAAGAAAATTAACTGTGCAGATAACTGTGCTTAGTTTTTGAAGCAGATGGTGGCTTTTTCTGTCACAAGGTGACTGTTGATGTTAGCCATAATGTCTGGCCACTTAGACTGAAAAAAATATCTTCATTACATTTTATGAAGTTTTTCCCAGAGATGTGCCAGCCATGATGACTTGATATTGCCCCTTCCTGGATTAGAAGGAGGAAAGAGAGATAGAGAGGAGAAGAAACTGTGCATACGCACATAGGACAGTTTATAGTTGTAGCTTATTTAAATCTCAATCGTATGTCCATGTTATTCTGGACAGAACATTACCTCAACCTGTAATATTTGTTGGCTTGTGTTTGCTGTGTCCCTGCTTACTCCATTTCCTTGCAACACAGCAGCAACATGTATTGGCAGCGGTGAAACCATACACCATCTCCAGACTGGCTTTTCTCTCTTTAGAGAGAGGCTAGAAGCAAACTTCAAGAAAAACTGCCCTGTCTGCTCTAAGGTAGGGTGAAACCTCGATATCACAGTACATCCAGGTTCTGTTTTGTCAGTTTCTAAAGATGAAATCCAGATATCATATACAAATTTCAATCTTCTTGTGATTACACAGGTTTTTACTTTGTGGTGTTAAAAAAATATTGATCGTTTTCATATGTGTTTGGTTGAGTAAGGAATTCAGCTTGCACAGTTTTGGAGTGGGTAATTTTTCATAACAGCATATGATGAATCTGAGGTTTTATGTTTTTTTATGGCAAGTAGGCTTTGACTACAGAATATAGTTTATTTCTTAGAAAGACTAAGTTTTCTGAGGAGTTTTGATGTGAAATTTCTGCTGTAAAGAGAGCTTTTTTTTTCTTTTTTTTTTTTTTTCTCTTTTTTCTTGAAGTACTGCTAATATATTTCAATATATTGAAACAGAGAATGGACAAAGAGGAGTTAGAATAACCACTGGTGGTGAGTTGCTTTCCTGACAAGGATAAATAGTAAAGTACTTAGGTAGGGCCTTAAGAATGGCTAAAGAATAAACAGAACAGGTTTACACCCGAGAGGTGTGGAAGACTCAAGTTTGTTTCCTGCTTTGGGATCTTGTCAGCCTGAACGATGGCAAGATACTTGACTAATGCTTGAAAAGATCTGTGTTCATTTGGCTTCTTGCATACACCTTTTCACTCTTAGAAATGCTGTTCTCCTGCAGCCTAATCCTGACTCTACCAAATCACAACCATCTTTACTTTTTTTACCAAACTGACCCAGAAGTATTGATTTTTTTTAGATAGGGTTGAACATCTCAGCACCTAAATTAACGTAGCCCACCTGAGCAGCAGGAAGTAGCTGCTCCTTTGCCAAACTTACTGGAGCTGCTTTCACAGCTATTGTGGACATAACCAGTGTCCACAAAGAGCAGGTAGCAGGTTAAAAAAATATGAAATGTTTTGGAATAGGCCCCAGGTGACATATGTCATCAGCAGTTCTGGTTACACTGTCTAAAACAAGGCACTGGAAATTTTGTGTTCCAGTAATTTCTGGGTCTTGGTCTAGTTCTTGTTTTCCATTTCTGATCAATAAATAGGGTCACCTGCCTACTTTATGGGATCCTGCAAGGATAAGCACACGATTTTGAAGCACTCAGCCATTATAGGTTATCAGAGAGTGGTTGGGGAAAGAATGTCAGGTTCCTATCTTTTGTTCGATAGTATTATGCAGACTGCTGCAGCTACAAATCCATAGAAACTACCTGTGAACTTCTCAGCCTTGCCGCATGCTGCCAGTGGCTATATCAGCATCTTTTCTATTAACACCTCTCCTCCCAGGGCTGTCGCTTAGTGCTTGCCAGGACATGTAGCGAGATTACTATTTTGTTTCATACTGGATGGTCTGAAACCAAAGTGAATTTACAGTAATAACAGTGGGTGAGTTTCGGACATTGAAAAAAAGAGAATGACCAATCCACGTAGACAAGACTTAATTTTATTAATAAAATTTGTATTTTCCTCTTTGAGGTGGCAGTTACAAACTTTGGTTCAAAAATAAAAGAAAATATGAACAGCAAGAAGTTGACTTTTGAAATCTCACTTTTACATGTATAGACGTGCATAAGAAAATACCAGTTGGAAATGAGCCAGCAGAAACTAGTACTATTTAATTTAACAATTTATAAGAAATAGAAACAAACATTTCTTTTCAAGTCTTACATATATTATGAAAAATAATTACAAAAGGATTTGTGTTGTATAGCTAAAATGTAATTTCTACTTCCAACTACCTGAATAAAATGTTCAGAGGGAAGACCAAACAAACTTTTTTTTTTAACTTTTTTTTTTTTTTTTTTGAGACTTGAATTGCGAATTCTAACAGTTTGGGTCAAAGACAGCTCTGTAGGAAGCAGTCCCCTCATATGTTGCTTAGCAACTATGTAGAATCACATGACCTAGACATATTGCATCCCTGGCCTTCAGGTTAAATAACAGGAAAAAAAAAATTCATATTAATGGGATGGGCAAATATTGTATAGGACCATTCTGTGGAACGTTTTGTATCCACTTGAGGAAGCGAACATCCACTATTGCTTACATTAACACCTAAGTAAACACTGCAAAAATCCATAAATAATTTTTTAGACTCCAGTTTTAATATTTATGCAGACCAAATAAGCACAATGGAAACAAATTCAGATGAGAATTAAAAAAAAAGGAAAGCTATGTGACTAATTTATTTCACACAGATTTTTAAGAGATCTCGGACCAGGAAGTTGTTTTTTTTTTCTTACATATTTTCCCCACCCAAAAATATAAACTTGTTTATTTTAGTTATATACATGTATCTTATGAAATTCTGGAATTAGAAAAGAAAATAAAAACTCTGAGGTATAGCACCATGGAACACAGCACCTTTGAAGGTGCTTTCATTACTGAAATTCATCATCACAGAGTGATGTCAGCAGAAAAGAGTTGTTTGAGTGTGCTGCTCAAGATCTTCCAGTTTTGCCACCTTAAATTTTGTTGGTGACTTCAAATAACAAAGCTCTTCAACAACAATATATACAAAGGGATTTTATTATTAATCAGGAATGGAATTGGCCTCACTGGCAGTTACAGCTTTATTTTTCAGAATACATACACAGTATTGACAATGTAGTTTTGTAATTATAAAATAAGAGCCAGGTGCAATTCAGAGACACATGCAAGTTTTGGAAACGGACAGAGAAATACCAGTATAGTACTGTACATAGAATAATTACAGTTTATTAAACACTTTCTTAACACCTCTTTGTTGTAATGAAAGGAGCACCATGTCGTTCATTTTTTTACAGCACCAAAGGAATCCAAAGGGGGGTGTTCCTAAAGTGAGCCCTATGTTGTCTGTCTGTGCCACAGCATCTTTGCAAAATAAGTTTAAGTCATGTGATTCTGGCCCTACAAGGGCAACAATTACTTTCTAGATAAGACATACATACACAGCAAGACGTATTTTCTATGCCATCCTTATTCAAAACTTGCATGTGGCATGAAGTGGGTTGGTAGCACCAAAGTGCAACATTTCTGTTGATCTGATTTTGTCTTAAGCTTAACCTAGGAAGCAGACAGGACCGACCTCAAATCCAAACTTCTGGTTCTGATCACCAAAGTCATTGATCATCACATCAACAATAGGCACTTGGTCTATTTTGGGTGTGTTGATTTCGATCACTGTCTTTGCGTAGCCCTTTCTTGACTGTGACAAAAGAACCAAAAAAAGCAGACATGGTTATATATCAGAGCAGCAAGCATGTGCTGTAGATCTTCACAGCCTATCTCTGAAGTGCAAAATTTGAAATTATTGCTCCCTTGTGCAACAGATATTACAAACTCTAAATTTTATGTTTCCTTAGGAATTTATTTTAAAAGTGTAACACTGAATGTTTTTGATTTTAGAAAGAGAATGACCCATAGCTTTTGATTTTCTAAAATAGGCCTACAAACAAAAAATTATTTAAGACATTTAATGTTCCTTAGAGAATTCTGATTTCACATCTGTGCTATTTAATAAATAATAACAAAATCATCATATCTTTCTTGTGAAGAAGTTACTAATTAGTTCTGAAAGACAGACTTCTAAGAAGAAAGACTGTAACTATCTCACAAAATATTACAGCAGCTCTGCATCTACCTGAGCTGCATCTCGGTCTAAGAGTGTCTAGGCACTTTCAGGTCTCCAGTTCTCTGTCACTGACTTCTCTAGAACTGCTTTCAAAATGTTCCCATATCAAAACCCAAAATAACTCATGAGGCTTCAACTGTCACTTACTCCTTTGATGTCTTTGTTTCAAGGTGTTTGGGACAAACCATTCTATTTCTGAAAAGACGTAACAATTGCTACACCTACAGAGACCCTGCTGGAGAACTGGTAAGAGCTGATGCATATTTGGACAACTCCAAGGATTTTAGCCAAGCTAAAAGAGGATTCTGAAAGGTACAATCCACAAACTTTGCCTGGCTTTGGCTACCAAAAAACAAGAAAAGGAAACAGAGAGTCCCATGTCAAACTATGCAATTAATTCACTATGTTTGGGTATACACCTATGGCTTAGTTCACACATGTTTTTACTGTATTCACTACATATTTTGTCTGTGTATGCCTTGATTTTGCATACAAATATATTTTCCTGATGGGTTACCTCCCATGATTACAACTTTTTTGCTTCTGTTCTTCTACAGTAGTGTGCTTATGCTAGCAGATAGACTAGTTGCAGCACGTTGGTGCTGACAGCCTGTATGCATGGCAGATTTGTTCCATTTCTGTTGCTTGGCTTATGGTTTTGGGGTTTTTTTGGTACCTATATGAAATTTAAATAAGGCTCTAGTGTACTGTATTTAAAAATCTACTAAAAGACAGTCTATTGAAAAGTTTTTAGAAAGCTTTTCTCAGAAGAAAGCTGTGAAAAAATGAATTTGTTTGATTTTTACTTTCATTGACAGGTTGGTTTTATAAACACTCTTGTGAACCTCTACTTACTGCACAGCCATCATGAAGGGCTTTGATGTAGGGATTGTTGTCATAAGACATTTCTTCATCATTTGATCCTAAGAACCTTAGCGCTTTGTCATAGCTGTCAGATGATGCATCATGCCAAGCTACGGACTGATGACAGTTGTAAGTGAAATTTTGTCTGGCAGAGGCACTCAGTAGTTTAAGGAATGTCATTTGGACCATATTAATGGAATTGCCTTCAACATCCAAATAGGAAAGCTAGAAAATATAGAAAATATAAAAGTAACATGAATAATTATCTATTTCCTTTGTTAAAATGCAAAACAAAACTACTGTTGACAGAAGAACCACATAACCGTCTTTAACAAAAAAAAACCAACCAACACATCACATCTTACGGAGTTTTATAGTTCAATAAAGCTATGACTCAGTAAATAGATTTCCATGTTGTGGCAATATATTTCGGATTAAGAACTACATATTTTAGCTTCATTCTAATGGGAAAGACTGAGAATTACTCCTACCATATAGTGTAAAACTGAAGAGTCTCTTTGGGAATCTCTTTTTAGTTAATTATAAAGTTGTATCAGCCTCCAGTCTCATCTTTGCATACTCAGTATATTTCCAGTTACCTAGAATGGGGCAAGGGATTTGTGCTCCAGCTGCTTTACTAAAGTTCATTGGTGATGTGTGATCTGCCAGAAGCCAGATCCTTACTCTCAGTTCTGCAGGTGACCATTGGGATTATTGTGGGGCAATGCAGAAGGGGCTCCTGCTGTCCAGTGCCAGGAGGCCATATAGTGGCTCTAATATTTAGGGCAAAAAAAGCTGGGGCTGAAAAGTCTTTTTATTATCTAAATATTTATAAATTTCCTTGGGATCTATTGATCACCAATAGTATGTACTCAATTTGTGGATAACTGTTGTGTTGCAGTGACAACTTACAAGTTTGCCTCGCTTAAATTCACTAAACCAAGATCCTGGATTCTCCTTTGGCCATGATGAAATTCTAGCCTGCATGGTAAAACAGCACAGAGAGAAGTATTTAAAACATGTTAACAAAGGTTTTATGTTACCCGGG
This sequence comes from Thinocorus orbignyianus, assembly GCA_013400375.1. NCBI lineage: Eukaryota > Metazoa > Chordata > Aves > Ciconiiformes > Thinocoridae > Thinocorus > Thinocorus orbignyianus. The sequence continues at coordinate 16,152 of VXBW01005208.1, read as the reverse complement.
ACAAATTTCACATCAGATGGTAAATAATGGTTCTTCTTTCTGAGATCTCAGCCTCTTTAAATCCTAAAAAATAGGGTGTTTTTCTTGTATACAATGTCTTCAAATTAGTGACTTTAAATGGAATCCAAAGTGATAGCTGATAAAGAGAGTTAGTTCTGTTTAAGGGAGACTGTTGTGATCTGTTAAGATTCAGGTAAACTGCTGGGATAAATTGTTCCTGTGAAGAATGCCTAAATTAGAGTTTTCACTGGTGTTGATACTGATAGATTTCCCTCATTTAAGCAAGCTTTTGGAAAGCCTTCCTCTTTACACCATATGCCCCATCAGAAGTAATTTATAACAATGACTGAGGACACTCAGTTAAATACATAAATATGTTGAATACATAGTGTCTTACATCTACTTTATCATCTACTTTGCATAGCTATAAATGAACAGATATAAATGAAACCACAAGAGAGAGAAATAGTCAGAGTTTAGCTTTTAGGTGTCAAACGCTAGATTATGCACTTCTACTGGCTGCACAGCTATGCTGCACTCTGAAATGCAGTGACAGGTTAGCAAGCAGGTGCTTTGATTTCCTATCTAAGCAGAAGAGTGAAAATGCTCTTTGTTAACTTGATGTACCATTTTACCACTTCATTCAGATTTACATAAATTTCAGTGTAATCAGAAAGACAGATACATGAAAATGTGACAGAGTAATTATCCCATTTAGTTCAACATTGCAACAGCATAGCAGGATCTGTCAACAGCCAACTGAAAAACACAAATTGGTACTTACTCCCTCAGATTTCTTATCTGGGTAGATGCAAGTTTCCCCACCTGCTGTGAAATTACAGTACACTTTGAAGGAGTCTCCAGAACAGCCCTGGTTAGGATCAATCCAATATTCCCCTAAAACAAATGAGAAAATACTTGCTTTACATAGTAGAAATGGTATGTAGAAGACCCAGGTTTTACTACTGCCTAATGGCCCTCCGAAGTTTGTAGCAAAGTTATTTTATATGAATGATGGGAAAGCTACCCTTTCTTTTCTGCCTTGTGATTTGTTGTTGCTTTTGTTTATGGATGATAACATCAGGATCAAGGTCTCTTTTTTACCTGTGTCCTTTTGGTTTTGTCTAATTTTACTTCAAACCATGATTGTGTTGCAGGATACTGCTGAGGTTTTGGTGGAACTGTGAAGATCTCAGTCAGGAAGAGGAAGGACATTACGTGTGAAACACACATTGCAGGTCTTAAAGATTTGGCCATTTCAGTATTTCAGCTAGAAGAATAATTTGCACCTGTGGTGATAACACTCTCAAAAATACAGAGCAGAGGCAGCCTTAAGCAGAAATAAGCTATAGCTTATTTCAGAGGGCAAAATCTGGAGTCATCTGCATACCTATCTACATAAAAGATGGTTGTACAGGGCTCGGTGATGTAGCTGGCACAATTAACTAAAGCTTCCATTGATACAGATATAGCTCAAGCAAAGATGGCTTTTTCCTACTGGGTTATGAAGCTGCAACACTAGTGAAACTTCAGGCTACTTTAGCTGATAAAAACACCTTCATTAATGATTGATTCGGAGACATAGTGGGAACAACAGTTAAAACTTGCGTGACACTTCCTGTAGCTTCAGCAGTCCTATCAGACTGGCATGATTGAGAATTCAGTACAATGCTATGGTGAATAGAGACTGGGGATGAAAGAGAGCCACAGTCAATCCAAAGTCCATTAAAAATCAGGGCTTTTTAAAATCTACCATTCTAATGATAATGATGACTTCTGTGATGTGGGTCCTTATCTCCAGCTAGTTTCAGAGCAGGACAACAAATGATTTTCTGACACTACTGTTTTAATCTAGTTTCAAGGAAATAGCAGAGGTTTCAAAGAGGCATGACAAATCCTTTCATCAGTTCTGTCTTCTGAATACAGGGCATAACAAAGCCCTGTGGTATTTTAAAATTCTATTGATTCAGGCTGTATTTATTGAAAACAGTCTTTCCTACCTGTAGGTCCTGTCCCTGGAGAATTCGGTATTTTAATGAATGCATTTACTTTTTATTTTAGCCAAAATAAGATTACTTTGATATGAAGAATGCTTCAAATAATAAGCAAATAATGCTAAATGAAGAAGGTGAATGTGTTCTATAAGAAACATTCATTATTATGGAGATACTGAATTGTAGATTGTGTACTTTTCATATAGCACATGCACTGCTTAAATGCTTCTCAGGGCAACCATCTGTTTTTATCTATCTAGAGTGAAACCAATAAAATAGTATTACACTGTCAAAATCTATTTTTCCTTTCATTTACAACCACGAAAATATTGCCTTGAACTGGGGAAAATATCCATTGCAATCAAAAAACAATATGAAAGGAAGAAAATGCTGTGAAAGTTTGCTTTCATTTAAACCTTTCCAGAGGGGTAAACTCACTTAGAAAAAAGAAGAAAACCACAAAGAATGATCAAATTAAGATAGTTCTTCAGAACACAGTGTCTTCTTCATGCAACTATGCATTTTATTAAGCTAGTACTTAGTAGCATTAAACAGTATCAGAGAAACTTGCATATCTATTTGCTGAATGATATAGAACAAACAGTGGTTATGCAGTAAAAAATAGTTTCTAAGGGTAAAGTAATAGTAATTTTTTTGAGAGTCATAATAATAAATAATATATATTACCAATGCTAATTTTTAATATTATGCTATGCTAAAGTATATAACCGTCTTTAACAAAAAAAAACTTTTTTTTTGTTTGTTTTGTTTTATGTTTTGTTTGTTTGTTTGTTTTGTTTTTTTTTTTTTTTAAGGAGCTAATAAGCTATCTCAGAATGCTGACATTTGTGATTTTACTTTCCATTGATCTAAATAGCATCAATCTCTCATCCCTCTCTGTTTCAATAGTTCTGGAAATGCAAGGCTCACCTTTCAAAACAGTAACTGTTTTTTATTTAGCACTTTAAAAACTTTCATGTATTTAAGGAATTTCGGCTTTGACAAAGGCAACAACTCTTACATTTTTTAACCTTTTACACCTGCAAATGTAGATTTAATGAGACTGTATTTATTGAGCAACTATATTAACTATCTGCCAATACTTAGTTATTTTGCCAAAGTATCTTAGCAGATTATAACTTGAGCCTTGTTTGCCTTTGTCATGCAATATTAACATACCATCTGGGAAGTCTGGGTGGCAGAGTTGCAAGTCTTTGCAAGTTCGGGCTGGATTATTCTGAGTGCCCATTGGATACTTCATATGCTCAATGTCTTGTTTCAGTGAATTCAGTGAACCAAAGATCTCTTCCATGCCATCGGAATAATCCAGAATATTATCACCAGCATCAGATAACATGTAATCAGGAGATCTTCTTGTCTTTTTGGGTGATTGGATTGGCAGTGGCTGAATTACCTCACCCGGAGGACCCTGAGTGGAAAACAACACATATGGTTACTTTTATGTTTGTTTTTCAGCTACATAAATACATGGAGGAAGACCACAGAACGTGGCCTGGAGATGCTTTGAATAGGCTTTCTTAAGATTCTCACTACTTTTTTTCACTTATTTCCTTCAGATGGATTCCTATGTGCTTTGATTTACTTGCAGAAGAAGATGATTGAAGAAGGCCAAACGATTGTTGTGCTCTAAATTCTTTCCACCTTATTGCTGTTTGGGGAAGAGTGTGCTGCCCTTACATAAGTGTGCAGAACTATCTGGTAATTGTCTCTTTATCTCTGGCAATTCCCTCAAGCAAAGGCATAGTCTACGGCAAATGAAAACTGTGGATGTTTCCTCTGATAAAAATTTAAACATTCCACTTGGGAGCTATAAAGCAATATTTAATTTCAAAAAATTGAAACACTACATTCAGATTTGGACTGTTTTAATTTTAGATCATTATGATATGAAAAAAAGAAATAACAGAAACAGAGGAATATTGACAGGGGGAAACCAAGATCACTCAATATCTTGTACTTCAATGTAACACATTAAATAATTATTACAAGGGGTTTTTTTTTGTTTATGTGTGTGCAGAGGTTGCGTGGTTTTTGCTGGTTTTTGGTTTTTTTTTTTTTTTTTTTTTAAGTTTCTAATGTTTTCTTCAGTGCAGACAACGTATTTTTGTGTCTGGTGGATCTGTGTTTCCTGAAAAAAGAATTTTCAAACAATCATTAATATTTTCCTTATCTGCATGTTCAAAAACGGTGTTTTCTATCCTTGTCAGAACAGGGTCCTCATGTCACTGTAATATGCAAATAAGAGTTCATACTTACTGGAGGACCTGGTGGACCAGGTAACCCACTGTCTCCCTTTTGACCAGCAGGACCCTATAAAGCAAAGAAAGAAATGCAGTGTTGACCATGCTGCACAATGTTAAAAAAAATAACAGAGGCAAAAGTTAAGTAAAAGAGAAAAAAGTATGGAAGAGAATTACTCACGCTAGATCCTTTAGAACCTTTTGGACCTTGGGGACCCTGTGGGCAAGGACATATAACTATAGTTGGAGTATATTCCACACAACACAGGAGTGATTTGAATAAGAGGACTGGATGAAATTACTTACAGGTAAACCAGGAGGACCAGGAGGTCCAAGTGGACCAGCAGGACCAGAAATTCCCTAAGAAAGAATAAGAGAATAAGTATGGAACTAAAGTATTTTACATACTGGACAGGATTAAAAAATGCATACCTATGAAAGAGGTTGTCCCACTCAGCATCCAACCCTGACAAGGCCATTCACTAAGGTCCAAAATAGTTTGTAAGTTCAAAATATTATCTGACAGTTTGAGTTGCTCATACTTGTTCTTACACTGCAGTACTTATAGTCAGAACTGTGTTCCACCAGATTGGCTTGGAAACCTCACATTTTACATACTGCCTTAAAACATGGCTTAGTAAATAGGAGAAATGAAGCTACTTTGGGTAGCGCAGTTAAACACGATGAGATTGGTGCTACTAGTTTTAGCTCATCCCTCATTTAGATATATGTATTTCCTTCATCTTCTGAAACATGCTATGTTCTTGTTTCCAGTTGTTTAATTTTACCATGTTTGTACAATGCCTATGAAATTTTTAACCTCTAGCAGGAGGCTCTGTATATGTATACTCTTCGCCTGCATAGAACTTGAATTAAAACACAAGTGTTTTACTCACTGCATCACCCTTGGCTCCAGGAGATCCCTGTGGGCCAGGAAGACCCCTATCACCTTTTTCACCCTGCTCTCCTGGAGGTCCAATCAGACCAATCAAACCAGGATGTCCCTAAACAAGGTAGAAAAAAATACAGTTAGAACTCAATACGTATAATATAAATGTTTTGCAAACACAGAAATTAGAGCTTTCAAATGTCATCACTGTTGCTAGTCAACAATCAACCTGAAAAAAAATTATTCTGAAAGCATATTTATTGTCAGTTGGCCTTGAGACTTGGAGATTATTTCCAAGCTGTGACCACTTATACAGTGAAAGACATCTTACTGAAAATAATACAGAAATAACAATATCTATGGGTACTAATTTCATACCAACTTTCACATTTAGATGCTATTATAGAGTTGCACATTTTTTCCCACATGTAATATAGCTGTTTAAACAGCTGATCCAAGCACATAAAATCTCCTGAAATTCACAAGATATAATTTTATTCATAACCCTTTCTCTATACAGTTTTTCTCTGATACATAAACAATCAATAGGTAGTTGGGACTCTTATTAGAAAATGCTATCCTGGATGTCTTAATCCATTATTTCAAAAGAAAATATTGTAGCTGTTAAATATTTACTTTTTGTTGTTTCAAAACAAAACTCTCAAATAATTTTTATTTTTACTTAATATGGTTTTGTAAAACCAACAGTTCTCTTTACATCAATGCCTTTGGGATTTTCATTGCAAGGAAGAATTACAGGGCCAACTGATTACCACACAGGCAGTAATATTTTTCTTTCTGTGTATCTCCAGGATATCAGATGTGGTTTAAAACTTGACAATTACTGTTAAGGCTATGGGAAGCTTATTGATACACACAATAATATGTCTTACTTTCTGATACAAAACCCCTAGTGTTTCTGCTAATTTTATACAAACTTTTAGACTGGATCAAAATTACAAAGGCACAAACAGTGAATAAAGCATACCTTCTCTCCTTTGGAACCTGGATCTCCTTTCAGGCCAGGCAAGCCAGGTGGACCCTGAAAAATATTGAGGGAAATAATGTTAGAATAAGTTTCAACAAACTGCACGGATCATGTTTTCTTGAAATATTAGTAAAGGCAGTGGAAGTCAAAGAATAATTCAGTGTTTGATGGCACGTGATTTAGGGCCCAAGATAAAGTTGAAATGTATGCTTAGAAGAGGTAATGATGCCACTGTAGCATTTAAATTACTTTATAATTAGAAAAAAATAAAGGGTTGTATGATTATAAATATACAAAGAACAGAGTCACTAAAGTGTTAAAGAGCACTGAAAGCATCCAGTGAAGCATGGTATTAAAAAACAATTAAAAAATATTTTTTTTATTAGCCAAATTGTGCTTGTAGTTATATTACGTGCTTCCAATTATTACTTCCACCTTAATTGCTGTACCTTATTTTAGTTGCATATTTTAGCCCCTTCTTTCATAAAACAGTGGAAAGTTTCCTCTTAATTTGTTTTCTCCCAGTTTACCACAGGTCAGTAAGATTTTTGCAGAATACAAATCAGGTTGCTTATAATAACTGCTCCTCAACTGCAGAACTATCTTGTATTTTGTTTCAGCACTCAGTCTTGGGATTATGGTTTCCTTGACTTGCCACCTGAAATTCCTTTATGATCATGAATAATGCATTTAAATCTATATTTTCTAAATAGTCAAGTCTTTTCTTCTGAACATTGCAAGCATACTTAATGAGATCTAGGTGTGCCTGCTACAGGGACATGTACAAGCTTATGGTCATTTGTCAGTTTTGTGAAAGTGATTAATTACACAAATTACTTAGGTTTTGCAATACTAGTCTGGGCAATCCTAAGTGCTTTTAGGAACTGCCTTAGTCTCTTTGGGTATCCACTCCTCGTTTGTTAGATAGGGATAATATCCATACCTTACAGAGGTGTTAAACTGATACTTTTTTAGGTATTTACATGGATCTCAGCATATAGGAAGCTTACAATTTTAAATTTGTATTCTTTTTGCAGGACAGTAAAGGCATGTTACTTTATGAAACTGAGTAAGAAATGTTCTTTACTCTGAGTATTAACTGCAGTTGTCCCTAAACATTTCTCCATACTGCTAGATTTCTGTAAACAGAAATATGCTTGGGTGGAAGGCAGAGCTGTGAACAACCAGCACAGCGTCAACAGAACCATTCTACAAGCCCTTCCATATTTTTGGGGACTATACAGGAAGGGATCAACTCAAAAGATTAATTTTTTTTTCAGGTGATTCCAATGTAAGCTGCTGCTTAGGGAATCTATTGGACAACTCTGTTGCAGTCTTGCTACCTGGGAAACTACTGCGAAGGATAAACAATAATCAGATGGATAGGACTTACTTTCTTCACATCCCTTGCAAAAAACACTGAATAATCTTGTTATAACTTGACATAAGCTTCTTTTCCCTGACAGTGCTTTTTAAAATTTTTACTGGGGTCATAAGAGCAATCCATTAAAGATACTATTTTATCAATAGCCAACAATATAGCTGGATAGATGGCACAGAAAAAGATTATATATGAACCTTATTAAAATTTCCTTGGTTTGTTTATTCTCCAGTTATTTCTTTTTAATTATTTTAATCCTTGTTTATAATTTTTTGAGGGATACAAAAAATCTTCTGAGGTTTGTAACAATGGCAGTACTGGTCCTGGATAATTTGTACAGAATGAGGTGAAATATTCAGGCCATGCAGTGCATATGCGACTACAGAAAAGGCATTCATTTCTCAGAGGCTATTAATCTCACACTCAACATGTATGCATTAGGCGTAGAGCTGCTAGACTAAGTCAGTATCTCATCACTACTATTCTCCTGCTGGCAGTAGACATCTGTGAAGTTATGATATGGATAGCAGTAATAAGTGACCTTTTCAACCTGGTACAGATTCAAAAGTGCCATAACACTTCATGTACAAAATATTATTCAGTGCGTATCCTTCCCATCTCTACTTCAGGATATCGTTAGATGCAAAAGCCTAGGGAAATACATAATTCATGAATGAAAAGTGGAATTTTTAAGCTTTTGGAATACAGAATCAGACATTTTCACCTGCAGTGTGTTGTGCTCTACTGCAAATCTGCTTTCATATTCTTCTCCTCATAGCAATCTGCTGCAGAGGGAGGGAGGGAGGTGAAGATGGGAGACTTAACCTCAGCAACTTTTACATATAAACTTTACTTTCTTAAAATCCAAAGTAAAGTTTAAGTTGCAGCAGTGCATCTAAAAAAAAATTATCGTTGAGCTGACAGGTAGGCTGCACATTTGGGAGTATATAGTTCATTAATACACTCAGCTTCATATTTGAATTGAAATATTTAAGCTCTCAAAAGTTGAGATACTTTGATGGTGTATTTGGAGGCTTCTGGTGACTGACATGTGAGAAAGGGATGCTTATTATTGCTGAGAACTTGTTCATTGGCTTTTATAATTCAGCACCAAACTGTAAGTGAGGAGATCAGTTTTCAGTCCCCTGATTTGTCCTCCATGCATTTTATTTGCAAATTGGGCACATAATTTGAAATAACTTTAAAAATATAGTGGTGATCCCATCATAAACTCTTTGAAGAGAAGAGGTTTTTATTGTGGGCTTAGCACAGGGGAGTCCTTTTCCTTGAAGATTCTGATTCATTGTTCCCAAACTCTGACTTACAAGCAATATGTTATATATGAGACTTTAAACAAAATTAGAATGTTGAAATGAAGGGCAACAAAGATCTATAGCATAAGGTTTCCTCAGAATATTATTTGCTCATTATTGTTTTCTAAGGGACACAGAGAAAGATGAAATTACATGTAAGTGCCTTTGTAATAGTATCTATAATTATATACACAAGAGTAATTGATAGAGGGAAAAAAATAAAAAAAATGATTGGGGTAAAAAAGGGGAAAAAAATATCTTTCTAGTGTGGTGCATAAAAACGTATGTTCTGAAACTCTTTGTTATGGCTTGAGAAGTTGCATGTTTGGAACATTTTTGGAAACATAGTAACATACTTTCACACACGAAGATGTTTCAGTCAATGAAAGAAAAGGCAATTGCTCATGTTCATGTATACACATGAACACGAAAAACTGGTTTGAGGTATAAATCTTAACTTATGCAGTGTTTCAGTTTAAATTCTCTAATTTTTTCCCCTTTCATTTTTTATATACTGGAAAAGTCTGATATGAAAATTTTGTAGCTGATGTTGAGACCCTGAGCTCTCACTGGGGAGGCAGGAATGCTCTTTGGATTTTGAATTCACATATACAGCTTCAGCGCAAAAATTTCCGGTATTAAGGCTATCCAAGGACCTATATCCTTTGTATCCTCTAAATCCATATAGGAAAACAAACAGATCATTTCCTTCACACTTCCTTCTCACAGCCTTCCTTTTTCCTTTTAAGAATCACACAGTTTCTGAGACAGAGGATAGCCCCTTATTGCCCTATTCTCCTAAAGTAATCTGAATGTATATGTTGGCACATTTAATTTTCTGGCCTAAATGACAGAGTGGATTTTATGGAGGATGTGGTAACACTGCTTGCACACTGTAAAATGCCTTGAGACTGTAACATTTGCTTATTATTTTTCCACCAAACTATAACAGTCCATGTTTTGTTTCAAAGCTTTTTATTCCCAATATGTAACTCAACTGAGATAACAGGGGGCAATTCTACTTCAGTGAGTTTGGAGAGCAAGAGATAGAGATCTTTCTGCTAAACTAGATCACCTTTGCTTGACACGTGAAGAATTAACCTATTGGCCATATAGTTTAGATTTGAATGTTTTCACATAATGGGGAATATCGTGCAATTTGTGCTTACAGTGTTGGTTTTTTCAGTTTATTAGAAAAAATGCACTAAAATAGCAAGTGTAAATAGTAGAAATTATGTAATTTTTATGTAATACATCATCTATAAGCTTCCCTTGCTCTAATCATATTATTAACACAGAGCACAACTGTGGTATGCCCTAGAAACTAGGAATATGGTTAATTCAGACCCTTTTAAACACTTCGGTCATGGATTGCATTTCCTGAGAGTGCCACAATGAAAAACAGACATGCTGTTGATGTTCATTTTTATAAAACTAGCCTATTTTCTTCTTTGATAGAAGTCCCCTTTTGGTCCTACTTCTGATTTATTTTATTTTAATTTCTCTAAGGAATAGGTTTGACCTAAACTTTTACCCCATATATAATATTTTGCTGAACTAGCAATTATTAAAATCAGTGGGTGCACAGAATTTACCACTGCCAAGGAAACAAAATGATTTAAGGTATTAAGCTTCGCTGATGTGGCAACAGTAGTAGATTTTTTGATTGCAAGTTTAATTGATTTTATATTTACTTTTAATTCTATTAAGGGGATTTAATGAATTTGGGTTTACACTGCCTTATTCCACTTCTAACCTGGAATAACTCAGCAGCGTTCAGCACAGCTACCTACTAGAGTAGAGTAGTAAAATGAAGGCAGTCATGTATCAGATATTACCAGCACAGAAAATAGTGACTTTGTGCTAAGAACCGACTTGCACATTCATTTTTTTGTAAATGAATAGACACGGTAACGGCATATTTTAAAGGGTACTTTTTCTGTTTTGGCACTAAAAAAAAAAGGGTACTCACCAGAGGCCCAGGAGGGCCATCCTGACCTGGTGCTCCAGGTAGACCTTGTTCTCCCTGTAAAAACATATAGTTTGCTTTACCAGAGGATATACAAGAAAGTCAATATTCAAAATATTATTATATGCTCTGCTTGCTTACCACAGGGCCAGGAATGCCCCGTAGACCCTCTGGGCCAGGTTTTCCTGCAGGTCCCTGTGGACCAACTGGGCCTGTTTTTCCAGGAGCCCCTTCTGCACCAGGTTCTCCCTAGAAAGAACATAAGTAACAGGTGAGAGAGAGGAAGACCTGACTAAGCTTGGCACAAACTGCAAACGGAGAGTGAACTTTCTTCATTTTTTAAAAGTTATTCTAAAACAGTGTTCTGCACAAGACTGTTTTCTGAACAAAATTTTGATAGCCTCATGTAAAGATATGGTGCCAGCAAAGCATGCTCATCTTGCTTTTCTGCAGGGGTGAGATAAGTGGCGCCTGCACTGATGAAACTCCATCATGTACTCCACTATATATTCTGGGTGTTAATTTGGATTTTACAGTTTACCTATTATTACTTTCATAAGTTTCACACTCAATGCATGATAAGCAATTTACATTTAATTTGTATATAGTTTACATTTTCATGCTCCTGAAAAAAAATCTTGAATGTATTACCTTTGCACCTTTTTCACCTTGTCTGCCTTCAGCACCAGTTGCTCCCGGAGGTCCCTGTAAAAGATGGAGACTGAGTTTTCGGAAATATTACCAGTGGAAAAAAAAAATCAGTGCAATTTCCACTGTATTGATAACTAGTAAATGCTATCAAAAGAAGATTAAATTTATTTCTTGGCATTTTATTCACAGGATAAAAATCCTAATCTGTCATATTGGCTCATTTTCCCCTTTATAAAAATTTCTGGGATTTGAGAATATCTAAAAGAATATGTATCACATAACACCTCTGATATGATGAGGTTAACAAAAAAATAGAATAGAAAAAATCAAAAAAGGATGAAAGAAAATGAAAAATACTAATTTACATATACAATAACAGTTTTGAACTTGCTTTCGATTGGCTTTTGTCTATTCACTGCAGTTTATCCACTGATTCCAAAAGAGCCTGCCACTCTACAGTGCACAGAATGGCATATACTCCTTTATTCTCTAAGTCAGGGATGGGCTCAGTAAGCCTTTTCATTACATTGAGACAGCCAAAAATCAATACGTACCTTAATATTATCCAATAAATATGAAAGGAAAAAAAAATCACATTGACTAGAGATTGTAGAGTGAAATAAAGACACTGACTACAGATGGCTCTTGGTATTGGGTTTTCTGCTATTACTCTACAAAAGTTCTGCTTGACAAAGAAGACAGAATTTGGTACTTCAGGAGGATATAGAGAGTAAGGTTCAGGTTAAGGCCACAAAACAGGAGTGGCAGTTGTCTGGCAGTGCTGCGACTTACTTGCTGATGTCACCCATCTTTCATTTTCTTAAGGTTTCAGTGAAAAATAAAAGAGATTTTTCTGCTCCAAAACATCAAGAGCTGATTTTCAGGTCAGGAAATTAATATTCATAGTTTCAGTTATGAACAGAAGCAGTATCTAGAATCTAATGTACTCTTCTTAAGATTGTTCTCTTATATATACTTAGTTTAGAAAAGATGCACTCAAGTTAATGGACCAACTGTTTTCCTCCAAGGTTAATTTTTAGCCTGGGAAATGTCTTTATTAGAAGCAGCTATTTTTTGCCGACCAATGAGTATCTTAAAGCAAAAGGAAAGACAAGTAGCCATGATAAAATACAAGGTGATTTTCTGAATCCCTAAAACTTACTCCCTAAGAATCATCTGTTCATTAATGCAACAAAGTTTGTTATGTAAAAATTAAAAAAAAAGTATTCTAAGGATCAGCAATAATAAAAATTCAACCTCTTCCATTTATTTACTGCCTTTACTTCATAACCATAGGCAAAAAAAATAATGCAGGCCCTAAAAGTAAAGCACTAAACCGCATTCTTAATTTTACAGACAAGAACTGTTCTTCCAGTCAAGCATCCACCTGCGTGCTTTATGAGCTCAGGGCTTTAGACAAGAGTTTGACCTCATTTTTTATATTAGACCTGAATTTAGCCCAAACTTCTTACAGCTTGTTGTATTTCACCATCCACTACCTTTGGCACATAGCACATGCCTTGAGCAACTAACAGAATGGTGTAGGTTGGAAGGGATCTTAAAGATCATCTAGTTCCAGCCCCCCTGCCATGGGCAGGGTTGCCTCCCGCTAGACCAAGTTTCTCAAAGCCCCATCCAGCCTGGTCTTGAACACCTCCTGGGACAGAACCTCAACAACTTCTCTGGGCAAATTGTTCCAGTGCCTCACCACCTTTGTAGTGAAAAATATCTTCCTAATACTTAATCTAATTTTAATACGTGATCCAACTGCTGGTTATTTAAAACAGGAAGAATATTTTAAATCCCTGCTGTTCCAATAATAATAATCTCTGATGCATATACCCCTTTGTGTAGGTTGTAATTGGTTGGGTGTTTGGTTGGGTGGATTGCAGTTCACAGCAATAACAAGAAAAATTATTAGCAGGTATAGAAACAAACTCAGGTACATTCTTTACTGCTAGAGAATTCTTTTTTACTTGAATTCCCTTATGGATTATAATCTCCTACCTAAGAAACTGAAAAGGGTTGACTGGTACTTTGTATTTGAGAAATATTGTCTCTGCATAATCTAGGAATGAAGCTGCAACATGAATTAGAGGGCTAAGAACACTGTGACCACTAAATTACAGATACAATGAATCATGATTGCTAAACAAAGGGTGTTCATTCACTATCAAACAGTGCCAATGCTGCACCAACCACAAAGCAGCTGAATGAACTGCTCTTTCTAACAGGCTGTGATTGCTGGCATGGCACAGATGGTGCTTCTACAAAGAAAGACTGCTGATTATTATTTATCTTACCTTCCTACACTTGAGTTGTTAGAGTGTCTGGTAAATTTTCACTGACAGAAAAGATCTCAATAACAATAATTTTAAATCAATGCATGGCTCCCCACCCTCACCACCCCAGGTACCATGATGATTTTTATGATCATTACACTTCAAATTGGGACATATTACTGGATACATTGTATGCAGAACTGAGAGGACAAGAAAAACTCATAAAGAAACAAACTTGTTCTAAATTTTTGTAATGTGAGCCAATTGGACATTTTCATCTTCTTTTCAATATTTCATAATTTCATTAAAGTAATTTAAACTGTTGTTTATAGATGCCATTTCATTTGACAGAAAACATGATTTCCAACACAGAAAACCATTACCACGTTTCATCAGTCTGTTAAGATAGGAACCTGGCATATTTTAAGGCATTCTGTGCATTTTGAATCAAGACAGAAAATCAGCTTAATTTTTGAGTGGTGTGTGCACCCTGCTGAGGCAGCATGATGCTGTAGCCAAAATGGAAAAAATCTCCTTCCCAGAAATTCTTCCTTTTTTCTAAGTTATTCAACATTGTATATAAAGACAACTAACTAAATATACTTTTGCTTCTCAAAATTTAGAGGCTGGCTTTGTCTGTACTGACATCTGTTTTTTTATTGAAAGCAGACACTATGCCCTCCAGTTTGGAACAAAAACATATCCTAGTCTTGCATTTTGAATTCTAACAATTGTAGATTGATATACAGAGCCTTATGCGTATGTGATTTGGACATCTAATTGACTCTAATAAAGAAAACAGCTAAACAGCAGAAAACACAGCTGAAGGGCCCAAGACTCTGAAAGTTTGAGAGGAACATAAGCGAGAGGTACTATCTGTGTTGATTTTTATATTGATTGCATATGTTACTTTTTTAAAAGAGTGAATGTTGTTTGAGAATGTCTTTTCCTCATGCTATTTTTACATTTGTCAGATAGAAATTGATGTATTCAAGCTAGCAATATTACCCAGTACTCTATGGCAAAACAAAGCAAAAGTCCCAAAAGTACATGCAAAGAATTAAATTCCTTTGAAAAGAAAAAAATAGTGACAACAGTCATCTGCATTTCTAGGTAAACAGGCACTGGATAAGAAAGCCTTTCAAGATGTTCCACTTCTCACTGATCACAACTCATTTATCTCCTACACTGGAAGGAGAAAATATTACACCTCTTCAGAAAAACAGTCTTCACACAGTATGCTATTAGTCGATGCTGATGCTATTACGAACATCAGGAAATCTTGTACAGTTGAGGGCTTCCACTGAGAATTCCATAGCAATTTGTGAACTCCTTGGTTGTCTTAGATACTCCAACAATAAAGTTAACTTTAAAACACAGTTTTTGTCTTCAGAACATTTAAGAACACTTCAGAAGCCACATCCTTCTGTAAGGCTGGCAAATTTCATTCTTCTCTTTTTACAGATTAATTCAGGCAGCAATATTATAAATATTGAACATGCATATAATGGGGAAAGGATTAGAAAAAGGGTTCCTAGTCTCAGAGCTGTACTAGACTATTTGTCTGCTCATCTTGGAATGTAATATACATATATATAATGACTCAAGTTTCTAGAGAACTTCCATCAATGGAAAACTTGCCAAGGGATTTGATAATGGAAAGTGAGAGGAAGATGTGCTGATGAAGACCAGCCATTCTCAAATCAGACAGAACCGGTAAGGCTAGAGTTGGGTTGGCATAGCTGAGAAGTCAAGTCAGTGATCTGCTGTGGGCTACCTCTACCAAAAAGCCTATTGTGCTGGATATTTTTATAAGTGTAAATATGACAGCTGACAAAGTGGTAGACATTGTGTTTAGCCAAGGTCTTGATTTGGCAAGATGCTTAAATGGGCACTGAAATCTGCAAACTGAAACAAACGCATGTTTTCTAGCAAGAATCTATGCTATGTTGAATCAGGAATACAAGGAATTTTGCTGATTTTTTTTCAAGTAACTCTAACAGATTTCTTTAAGTAATGTAAGTTTGCTTTAAAAGTTGGTGTTTTGGGCGTTGATCCTCTTTTGCATTGAACTATAGAATCTGGCCTCACATTTGTTAAAGATAAAAATCACTTCAGCTACGTTTCCCTTGATAGATTTCATAGCTCTAATTTTCTAAATAGTATGTGCATAGATCCATACTAGATTTGCATGTGCAATTACCATGATTACTGCACCATAACAATATAGATATATAAAGCCTTCTGATCTTGTATTAATCTGATCTGGTACATGCACAGATCATTTCAGAAGTCCAAATCCATAAAATATTATTATGTAAGGCAAATAAAAAAAAACTATCAAGAATACATGTAATCGCTTTGAGAGACTTTATCAATTACTATGTCACAAGGTTTGCCCTTCTTAATTATGTTTTTGGCCTA
>VXBW01005207.1:2095559-2139118 GCA_013400375.1 Thinocorus orbignyianus | reverse complement strand
TGCCTTTGGCTGTCTGGAGAGAAATCAGACATTACATTAGAGAAACAACCTAGAAAGTTCCTATGAAACTACTTCTCTCTCACTTCCTCTCCTCTGCATTATGGTCCAGATGAGAAGACATCTCGCTGACTCGGTGGGTGGATCAGTGCAGGGGGCTCTGGAGTGACCAGCACACCAGTGGAAGTGGTGTGGGCAAGACGGAGAGTGCTACAGAGCATAACGGCTCCACCAGAGCTTGCGGCTTTAACACAGCAGCCCCTGCTGCTGGCCTTCAGGTGGAGAGAGAGAATTTACCTCAGCAACCACTCCTGTACCAGAAGGTGTCTGACAACCTGGAGGGGAAGCACAGCCGCCTGACCACACAAGCTCTCTCCTTCAGCAGAAACATTTGCCAGTCTTTGCTGCTCTCATGTTCCTGGGGACCTTCTGGGGACCATAAGTTCCTCTCTCATTAACCTCATTATCCCACCTTACTTCAGCCAATTTGGCTTTTGTGGCAGGCTTGCAGTTTCCCCTGCAAATTTCCCCGTGGAAGGCCATTTTAATTGCATTTTTCTGCAAACAATGCAATTTATCACTCTATAAATATTTCCTCTTCTCAACTATATACTACTTGAGTTGACAACTGCTCCCTGCACTGCAGTGAGGGTCGGTGTGTTGCACACAAATGTAGGGCTGTGTGTCCTCTCTGGCCTCTACAGAAAAAACTTGCAGAGGGGGTTGCTGCATCCTGATACTGCATCGTGTTAATTATATTTTACTGGTGATTAAGTTAAGGAGGCCTGTGCAGCAGAGTCAATCTAATAAATGTGTTGAACAGAAACCGAACAATTGACTTTCTGCGTGCTCAGGAAAGTGAGCAGCAGACTGGAGAGCAGAGAAAGATGGAGAACAAAAATGGAAGGATGAGAAGATGAGTAAGGTTAACTGTGTAGCATGAAAAGAAAGAACAATAGTTATTTTCATAGGTAATTTTTTTTCCTGTAATAAAACATATGTGCTTGGCAGTATTACTAGCAATAAACTTTAAAGCATTAGCAAAAACCTCCAGCAACTCAGATAATCCTCCCCATACACCACGTTTTTTAGATGCACTTTTTCACGTAAAGTCTTGGAAAAATTCTCTACGTATTACATGTGAAATTTAAGCACAGAAGTTACCTGGTGACATATTATTTTTCTTGTGGTGACTGAAATCAATAAAACCGACGCTCAAAGCCAAACTTTATAGCTGTTTTATAGACTCAGGAATGTACTCTGGGAATTTATCATGGAAAAAATTCACTCAACCTGTATTTAAGGAATAAGTAGGGCAAGTCCTGTGACCGGGTGTAGTCCAAAACGCACATGGTACTGGTGCTGCACTGCAGGTATGGCTTGGTACTGGGGAGCACTGGGGCAGGATTGGGAAAAGGCAAAATATGGCTGGTGTGTTTGGGATCCTCTTCTGCTGCCCCTTGAAGGTACGTGAAACCTCTAAGTACTCAGGGTGATATTCACAATAGTATTCTGGTACTCATTTGTCTGTGAAATGAATTATTTAGATGCTTACACGCCTCTGAAAACTTGTTTGTTTGTAGTCAAATTGACAGGATTTAACGTGGAAGAAATAACTTTAATTCTCAATAAAAATATTTGCAATGTTGCTTGCTCATGTGATGGCTGCATTTGACCCCAAAAGATAAAAAATAATAAAAATAAAAAGAAGGATAAACCCGTGGTGCCTTACTGTCTGAAATAATTGGTGATTCCTTTGTTTTATAGCAGGGTCTTACCAACGTTTGATTTTATGAGGAGTCAGGCTCCTGAAGTTTCGCAGCTGGAGGAGGAGCATTTTGGCTTCGTTTTGGTTTGGGTGTTGGGGTTTTTTTGGTTGGCTTTTTTTAAAAAATGTGTCTCTAATCCTCAGAGCTGCAATGAAAAGTTTAAAAATATGATTGGAGGATCAAAGGTCATATTTGAGCTCATAGAGGATCAAAGGAGAAAAATAAGAATAACCCCACATTGTGGTGTTATTAAAGTTATAAACATGCTTAAGGCAATATTGGGGAGAGAGGGAGGGGGTGTCGGATCATGGGGGTGTTTTAGGTTTGGGAGTCTGGCTGTGCTACTTCCTAAAACTTATTTCACATTATTGATATAAATAATCTACAAGAAGAAAAGGAATTCATTTCGATTCAAAATACTAAATGCTGAGAATAAATTATACTATTGTAGGGAGCAATTCCACATAAATAAGGGAATTTATTGTATCTATGGTAGATTTTATTCCACCCCAAATGTTTGTTAATTTAATAAAGAACAGCCAGGAGATCTAAAATCATATTTTTAGCATTTAGGATATCTAGTGCTAAAATCCTTCTAAGGAGATTCTACTTTTTTCTTCCTTGTTTTTTAACTTTCAAGACCAGTACTAGCAATGCAAATGTCGTGATGGTTTTTTGATAGATGTGTTTATTAGTCATTTTCTCACTTCTTGATGCCAGAGGTCCGTCATTCCCATATCCCTTGGCAGCAGCAGTTAACTGGCAGAGGAGTTTATATGAATGTTGGGGGGGAAGCATGTTACAGACCCCACTTCTTTTTTTTTCCATGGAGACTCCCAGGCTCTCCCAAGCACCATTTTCTGTCCAGGGGAATCCTACTTACTCTGTCCATGTCCTGTTAATATCCCTTTCTGACCTGGTGACGATGTTGTTAACCCCTGTGGTCTCATTTCTGGGTCCATTTCCTTCCATGAGGTCCTGTAGGAACCTAAAGGACAGTTGTATATAATGTTAAAGAAGAGGGTTTGTATCCTTATTTGATTCTGTATGATTTTAGAGAGATGTCTATAGACTTCATACCTGATGTGGCTTTGCATCTGTCAAGTCCTGAGACTTCCACAAGGAGGGAAATAAATCTAATTCTTGTATTTCCTGAAGATAACCATCGCCATCTTGTATTTTTTCAGAACATAAGAAGATTTTCTTGGGACACACTTACCTTCTGCCTTCAATGCTTATGAATATTTGTTTCACAGAATGCCATGAGATTTGGTAGAGGTAATTGCGGTGCAGGTGGTGAATGCATGCACACACAGCTTTGAGCCCAGTGAAAATTTGTGTTCAGGTGATGTGATTGAAGGTCTGTGGGTGCAACGGGCTTGGTCTAATTGCCAAATTCAGAGATTACCAAGGGAAGAAGAGTCACTTCTGAAACAAAAACCTCATTTCATGATCCAGAATACATCTTTGTTTGCATGTGTATGCAAACCAAAAGCATTCTCTCTCTGCTGTCCAAAACCCTGAGCCCTGAGAGCCTGCCTGGCAGCGGGGCTGGCATTGCCCTGGGTTTAGCTCTGTAGCTGCAAAGCGGCGAGCTCAGGTTTACACCAGCAACCGTTGCAGCCACAGGTGAAGCAGATTCTGGATGCTTTTCATTTTCTGGTACTCTCTAACGCCAAAATCGTTTGTCCCGGCGGCTGTGATCTGCTTCTTCGAGCTCGGCTGCGTTTGCATTGGCTTTTTTGGAGGGAGGGAGCTGAAAAAAAACCACCAAACACTTATGTTCAAGGGTGTACTGGGGCCCTCCCGGGCTTGGCACGGGTCCCCCGCAGCGGGGGGGAGGCCCAGCCCCGCTGGCTTTGCCCGGGGAGCGAGCCCGACAGAGACGCCGGGCTGGTCCCCGTCCCCAGCGCCGTCCTTCGGGCCGCGGGGCCACTGCAGCAACCGGGTGTCGCAAGGATTGCTGCGGGGCCGGGAGAGAGCTGCGGTGGGAAGGCTGGGAAAGAGGAGAAATCCCGGGGAAAAGGAGGAATGGGGCTGTGAGGTCGGGAGAGAAAGGAGCCGCGCCGCTGGTGTGCTTTTTGTTTTGTTTTGTTTTTGTGTTTTATTTTTTTTGGCAAGGTGACCCCCAGGCTTCTCGCCCACCCTCCGCCTTCCCGCAGCCCGGGGGATGCGGACACAGCCCCAGCTCCTCTCCCGGCGGGGCGGGCGGCGGCTGCGGGGGGGAGCGGAGCGCCCCGCACATGCGGAGGGCTGCGGAGCTCCCCGCAGGGAGGTGTTTCGGGGGGGAAAGTTGCGTTGTGCCCGTTTTCCACTTCCCGGAGAGCCCGGCCGGGGCTCTGGGCACCCCCGGGGTGCATCATCCCGACCCGGCCCGCCGCGGGACATCCGCGTTCGCTCCGCGGGTCTGCCAGGATCCTCCCCCGAGAGCCTTCCCGTTTTCGTGGTGTTTTTTCCCCCTCTCTCTCTTTCGGGGAGAGTGCGGCCAGGCTGGGCGAAGGGAAGGAAACTTTCTCACCCCCCCAGGATGCTCCGGATATTTTTGAAAGGGTGGAAGAGCGAGAAAGCGACCAGCGTTTGTAAGGGCATCTCATGCTCTTGAGAAGGTCCCTACTGACACCTCGCTGCTGGGATTAAAGGCCAGAGCTGGAGAAACTCCTCCCCTTCCCTCTGCTTCTCCCATCCTCCCCCCCCATCATCCTTTCCTAAGGCCATTTCAAAAAAAAAAAAAAGGAAAAGAGAAAACAAAATAAGGAGCCTGGAGTAACTGCGACTGCTGGTGGGACGGTGGGGAGAAGTGGAAGAGGAGCCTCCCTCTGCAGCTCCATCTCCCAACACCACGCCTGGGTGAAGGGATGGGAAGCACTACCATGGACAAGAAGAAAGATGCCTCCAGCAGCAGCAGGAAAAGCTCCAGCCAGAAGAAACTCATGTTGCGAGTGCACATCCCCGTAAGTGGTTCCTTGCTCTTCCTCCCCTTCGGCAGCTGGCATGGCTTGGGCATGTTTTTCTCTGACACGTAGCGCAGCGAGAGGCAGAGAGAGGTGTTTCCTGCCACTGAGGTTTGGAGTTTGGGTGATGCTGGGCTGGGGGGTGCAGCCCATGCAACAGGCAAGTCCTCCTCATCTGAGGTGAGTTGGAGCATGGGGGGCTCCCCTGGTCTCTGCCCTCCCATGTGGTGCTGGCAGCTCAGGGTGCAGTGTCTGTGGCAGAGAGGAGTCCGGCTGCACCACTGCTCCCCTGCCCTGGGCTGAGGGTTTGGTTCAGTGTATCTCATCCAGTTCACCTGCAGACTTGCAGTTTGGTTTAGTGAAAGGTCTGCTCTCCCCCAAACGCTGGTCACAGCACCCCCAGGTTTGGCTCTGGGAACTGTCCGTGCCTTGTGGCTGAATCAGAGTCTTTAATCTGACTCTTTTCTCTCTAAAGACCAATCCACATCTGAATTTCCCAGGGCTGGGGAACCCAGAGCTCACTCAGATTTGGACACGAGCAGTCTGTTTATTGCTGAAAGAGCAGGGACAGTTGTATTGCCATGATGGAGCAGACTAGTGAGCCATGCAGTCTGTTCACTGACTTTTGGTCAAACATGCAAGAAACTGTAACATAGATACAGAATAACCTCAGATCAAAAGTTTCTCTCTTCCCAGTGAATACTGAAAGGCTGGCTTCTATCTTCAGTTTATATGCCTTTCAAAACTTTGATTATTATTTTTCTTTACTCTCAGGGTGTTCTTTGGTATCTATGTAACTATTTAGATTTTCATTCTCAGTCACTCTATGCTTTTTGTTTCAGTGCTTCTGGCAAGAAATGGCAGAGTCTCTGTATCTTTTTCTGTGCAATCTGGTGGGTTTGTTTTTTTTAAATCTCATTATATAAAAGTGGGAAACAGTCCTACACGTGTCTCTGCGAGGCCACTAGGGAGCAAAAACGTATTTCTGGTTCTAAGTTTTTCCTTTGTTTTAGGGAAGAATAAGAAGTCAAAGCAAATTTATTAGGTGTCTTGAGTGTGTGGAATAAAATGGAGGAGAAATACATGGCTCTTCTGCAAATTTTTTTTTTTTTCTGGAGAGGAATGCAAGCTCAGAAGCCTAAGCCAAATTTTTAGAGCTCTGAGTGCATTCAGTACTAGGATAAAAGGGTCTGTTTCTGTTAACATGGGTGTTGCCTATGTATTTGTGACTGGAGTTTTTAGGCAATAATCTTTGTCATGTTACCAGTAGTATTTCACAATAGGGCTGTAAAATATCAAGAACGTAAAATGTACTGTATCAAAGCACCACTCACCCTGTGCACCTTATTCCTTTCCATCCTGCCTGTTGCATTGTCTCTGCCATCTCTTTCCATGGCCCCCCCACCTCTGACTCAGTCTGGCCAGGAACTTCTGTGCAGCTGGATCTCCACCTCCACCCCAAGAAGCTGCATTTTCTGCCTGCTAAAGAGCCGTAGGTAGTATGGGAGTTGCTGTGGTTGCTGCAGAATTTTACAGGATCCACCTGATGCTTTTGAAATATCTTCTGACCAGCAGATAACTCTGGCCACACCAGTACTTACAGCAATTTTCCCCATTTTATGGTTGTGAAGCTAAGGTGGAAAAAGTGCCCAAGTAACTTGTTTGCACTTAAGCATTATTAACAGATGAAGGCTAATGCTTTTTCCTCATGGCATCCCTTTCTTCATGAGTGTTGCCTTAGTTCTGTCTTGGATGGAAGATCATTTTTTCATGTTTGTTAATCTCTTGGCTTCTTTGCTATGCAGTTTGTCACCCAGGTAAGTGGTAGTTATTCAGGTACAAGCCTGCTAATGCCTGATATTACACTGAAGTCAACATAAGTTTCATTGTTCACCCAGCTGGAAGTAATTCAAGATTTGGTAATGAGATAACACCTTCCGTCCCTCTTCTCCATCCCCAAAATATGATCCTTCTGTTCCATTCTGCATCCTTCTAGCATTCCTGTAACGGACTATTGCGCCCAGGATCTTTCAGGTTGTACTCACATTTTTGATGGTTTTCTGATATCTGACAGAATTTAAATATGATTGTGCTATAAGAAAGAACATTTTTTTCTCATTCTCCTCATTTGACAGTACAATCTGCATTTGAAAAGATCCATTTAGACTGTTTTTTTTCTCTTTCATAACGTTTTCTTGGCTGTTGTTTTGAAGCATCGTTCCTATTATTTCAGTGGCGCCTGTCAGTGTAGCTGTAGTTGTCAAGGGAGCTTTCACCAGACAGTAATTTTTATTTTGTTCATCCTCTTCTTTGTTTTGCTGTGAGATCATGTTTATTGCTGAGACATGTAATTCTTGCTCATTGAGATCTTCAAATTAGGAACAAGAGAAGGACTAACAAGGTCTGAGTAGGAGGAGAGAAAGGAGTCAATTCTGAAAGACAAAGCAGTGGGACAGAAAGGTACCGTTGTGATGCAGGTTACCCTAAAATATATTTATTAGTCACACAGAAGTGCTGGTTGAAAAAGTAAGGCAAATATTGTGGGGGGGGGGAAAAGGAATAATGCAAAATATGCTACAATTAGGTTGGAGGATTGTGGAATAATAGGCATATTTGAAAAGAAAGGTGCATGCTTTTCTTCTCTCTCCCACATATTTTTACTTTTGGGGTTTGCCTGTGACAACGGGAAAAAACAGATCAATTTAAGAAAGCTGGTTTTGTGTCTTACAACACTCCAGGGCATTTCTCAGGTACAACTTTCTCAAGTAGGAACAAAACATGATACAAAAGATCTGGAAACTCTATTTTCACCTTATTTTTGTGCTCAGTCTCGTTTGTCACAAGTGGGTTGTGCCCGGCCCTTGCTCTGGGAGCAGTGGTAGACCACTAAGTTCCTGCCAGTTGGGTTCCCTGGCTGTTCTCAACTTGCTTTTCAGCAGCCCAGAGTAAAGTGGGGGCCACTGTATTCTAATAGCATGGCAGGGAAGTATTTGCTAAATTGCTGGAC
Source organism: Thinocorus orbignyianus (assembly GCA_013400375.1). Lineage (NCBI taxonomy): Eukaryota > Metazoa > Chordata > Aves > Ciconiiformes > Thinocoridae > Thinocorus > Thinocorus orbignyianus. The sequence continues at coordinate 2,131,394 of VXBW01005207.1, read as the reverse complement.
TGATTGATCAACTTTTTGCTTTTTTTGTTGCTTTTCTTTGCAAATACACAACTGACTAACAAATGTAATTTAGAGGGACCGTAATACAATTTCAGGAGCCTTTGTAAAGTCGAGGTACTATCAGCCTCCGTCTTTCCCGGCGGCACATTCTGAAATCTTGAAATTAGAGATGCCTAAATGGAAATTTCTGGTCCAAATATCTTTGAAAGCTGCTACAGATTTGCTCTCTAGATGCATCACATCTATAATATGAAGGCATTAGCATGATAAAATTCCTTTTTAAGCCATTAGAAGTTAATGCTTGCACATTGCTTTGAACATTTTAAAAACTCTATTCTAAGATGGGACGTAATTGTCCGCTGAGTAGGAGCTCCCAGCAGTGAGATCAGCATGTTCTTTTGTCATCTTGCAAAATTGATCTGTTCTAATGTTAATGTTACTGTTGTAATCCGATGTTGCTGGGAAAAAAAAAAAGGGGGAAAAAAAAAAAAAAAAAGGAAAGGAGAGATTCTGCTCTTGCTTACTTTGAGTTTTATCTGGGATAATTCAGTGCCAGCAAAGCTATGTTGTACTTACGCTGGCACAACTGAGGGCAGACCTGTCTCAAGAGCTTCGCCATGGCAAGTGCCAAGCACCTGCTGCTCCCAGCAGGTGGAAATTACAGAACCTTGGCACTTCCTTGGATTTTACCCAAGTACATCACAAGGTAACTTTTTATCTAGAAGAACAAAGAGATTTTTTTCACAATAAGGGTAAAAATAACATCTGCAAATGAATATAAAAACATCTTTCAGTTCAGTGAAGTGGCTGTTGTTTCTGGTACTTCAGCCCTGGCAGCAGAGTTGATGCAGTAGAAGGATGCTCTTGGAGATCACGATCCTTTATTTTCAATGTCATACAAACAAACGTCTCTGCACACTGTCTCCTATTTCTTTGTCAGCCTCTATGATTTTGAACAGACTTCTCAATGTGCAAATTTGTCACTGTTTCCCAGCGTGTTGTTATGTCGGGATGCCAGGCTGAAACATCAGATGGCTTAAATATTTCTAACCCGATAGATGACAATGATGTTCTGACAGCTAGTGTTGGCTCGGGCTCTGTCCCTCTGTCTTGCTTTCCGCACTTGCAAAGTCATTAATGGCTGCACGCCTGATAAATCACTGTGAAATGATTTTGTTCTGGCACAGCTTTTGCAGGGTGCCTCTTGGCTCCTGGTAATTGCTGGGTGGGCTGATAAGAACAGCACTTCAGCCTAGGCATCCCTTTAGGAAGCTGCAGATGAGGAATAAGCTGGGCAATTCTTTAAAGGTGTTGAGGGAATCGGTTTCTGATGTAATCTAAGAATGAAAAAGGTGTTTGTTTCTTGGGAAAAGGAGATGTGGGGAGAGTGAGACAGAGGAGAGAGAAATGATTCCCTAAAATTAAATCTGCAGCTGTCCTCCCCCTTCGTCTCACAGGACAGACTTTGGGTTGTCCTGAGCCTCTGTGGCCTTGAAGTTTAAGGTTGGATTCCTCCCTAAAGGGCTGATATATTGAGGATCTGAAAGGGCAAGAGGCATTTGCCCAGGAGTGTTGAGATTGCACTTTGAATCTCTCTGAAGGAAAAAAGGAAAGAATTCATGTTTGCAGTCATAATAGCTGCCACTGTAATTAAGGAAGCTCTTAGTCTTTTTGGTTTTAAAGCATAACACAAATTGATCGCCAGCTTATTGAAAAGTACTGCTTCTTAAAAACATCACTTCTTCTGATAGAAGATTCTGCTCCTAAATGGTCTCATCCAACCTCCTTTGTTTATACCTGTGAGCCTTGAGGACTGTGGACTCAGGGGAATGGGAATTTCCTTGGAGGAATAAGTCATGAACATGGAAGGAACCTCACAGAAATGTGGAAGGTGAGACTTTTGACCTCAGGAAAGGTTCCTCACACTGTGCTTGTGTTGGAAATTACTGGAAGAGAAGAAAATGTCATGGTTCTGGAGGGATCAGGAGTGAAGTGGAAAGTAGTCATCTCCACCTGGGAGGTTCCAGTGCCTTTTCACAGGCCTGCAAAGTTCAGATTACACCCAATTTCACCTGGGCACCACACTGCATTCAAGGGAGCTGCTCAGGTGTGACTGAAAGCAGAATTTGATCCTGAAGAATGGATTCAACAGTAATTTTGGTGACAATATATGGACAGCCATGAAAGTAGGTTGGTGTGCCTGTGTGCTGGCTTGGCAGAGCTCCTGGGAGCGGAAAGGAGCCAAAACTGTGTCAGCATGGCCATTGGTAGATCAAATTATGGACATTCATGGTAGGCGAAGTACCACATATAATTCTCATCCCTTTGAAGAGCTGAATTTATATCAAAAGGAATCCTGTATATAGGGAACAATGAAAGAGCAGAGTTGGTTACGAGAGAATTGAAGCATCAAGGAAGACATCAGTGGCAGAGAGGAGATGTCACAGAATATGTCTGTCTGGCATAGAAATGGGCCCTTTGTGGGCTACATTACCTTAGACTGATCATCAGGTTTTGACAATTAGCCTGCTTTTGGGGCCTGATCCGGTTGCAGAGCGCTGCTGTCTCAATTTCCTACTATTGTTTGCACTGTAGACACACTGGAGAAAGCGTTGTGGCTTAACAGACAGGGAGAGTTATGCATGTCTGCAAAAACAAAAAGAAAAAACAGCTTGAATGTATCTTGAATTATGTATATTTTTCTCCTGGAAAGCAGAACTTATGTGTATACATGAATATAACACACAAACAATAAATATAAAATACTATTGGTGGTTTGGTGATGTAGTGCTCTGCTACCGCTGAATTTCTATTATTAGCAGTGAGCTGAAACAGTGATGTACATGAAAATTTCTGCTGCAGAATGATTTTCGTATTTATTCTTTAGGTAGTTGTAGAAACTGTAACACAGTGCTTCAGTTTAGTGTTTGCTTCTGTACTGCTGTCTCTCTTAAGTTGTTTGTATATAACATTAATGCGTGAAAGTGTTATTTACATGGTAGAGAACCAAAACATAACACGGTACTTCAGTTTTTGACATTGAGAATTCGTAGAATGGTATGTAGCGTCCTTTAAATTTTCATCTAATTTAGCATGACAGTAAATTACATCATCTTAGCCTGACTCAGTGGGACGCATAGCAAATGCATTGCAGTATGTGTTTTATGGTTGTCATTTATATCACACGCTGTGATTGTTCAGACCTTATGGTCATTAGTGCAAAGGGCGCCTGTGACCTTCTGCTCCAAAACTAGAACCAATGTCATAAGTTGAAGCCTTCATCTATTTTTGCAGTCAGGGTGATAGAGCTATGTGCCTTTTTTAAGCTGCTGGACAACACATTCAGGGATCTGGAGTTTCATTAGGAGGAAGCGTGTGCATTATAAGCAATATCTACCGTGTTATGAAGCCTTTCTTATCATTTATTCATAACAGGCATTGGGCAATTTTCAGTTATCTTTTCATGTTGATAATGCTGCTGGAACAATGAAAAGAAGAGAATACTCAGCTTCTGCAAGCTGAAAGAATAAAAGCTATCAGAGTAGTCGGAGTACTTGCTTACAGCACTAAAAATCACAGGATTTTCATGCTCAGATCCAGACTTACTAGTGGTTTTATATGAGTGACTGAGGTTTGGATCTGGTTTGTGGAAGCTACCTGCCTGTTGGTGCCTTTAGAAAAGTTTGGAAGCATGTTTTCCGTTGAACTAGAGAAATCAATACTTGGTGAGCTAGATCAGGGGTAAAATTTAATCCAAGCATGAAGAAACATTCCAATGAAGACAAACTCTCCATAGAAAAGGTATAGTTGTAAGAATGTGGTAGACTAAACAGGTACCATTAACATTGCCTATAACCTGTCTAGTGGAAGAAATGGATTGTTACCTGCATTCCACTTTGAATGGACTCTATATGGAAATTAGGAAAGACATGTGGAATTACACACAGAATCCTGAAGTGTGTCAAGATGACACTGTCTTTGACAAGTTTCTGCAGATTCAGGGCTGTTCCATGCATTTAAATAGTTGTGCGTTTAATATGTTTGCTAAGCCTGTGTTGTCTTTGCTTTTGGTGATGTGGCTTTTAAAAGGTGTGACTGCTAACAAGTGTTTTTACGGAATCATGGATTAGTTGAGATTGGAAGAGACCTCGGGAGACTATCCTGCCCAATCCTGCTGACCCTGTGGTCAGCTACAGCAGGTTGCTCAGGACTGTGTCCCATCAGATTTTTAACATCTCCGAGGATGGAGACTTCACAACTTCATTGTTCTGAAGGAAAGCACTTAGGGAAGTGAAAGATCCTTAAGACTAAATATTGTTCTGCTAGTACATAGGCACATTTAATTCAATTCCACAATTGGTTGGATCTTGTCCCAAAAGTACAGTGTCCATCTGGGGAGTGAAACTGGATTTGAACATGTAGTGTAGAGGCTTCTGGAGAAAGCATGTGCTGAGATAGGAGTTTAAACTGGAGGCACTATAGTCCCAACAAGGTTCGTAGAAGAAAGGGACAGTAAGGAAGAGATAAAAAAGGATGTATATGTCAGTTAATCACAATGTGTCTGGGAGTTTGCCAGCTTCTCAGTAGAGCATTGCATCTTCTGGAATGTAGTTTTCATCATGCTTTGTCATTCCTTTTGCATAAATTAATTAGAGCGAGATTTGCTGTTATTACTGAGTATTAATCATGGCTTCTGTGTTGGAAATGTGATCTAAACCAGAAGGCGTGAGGAAAGGCAGTTCAGGAATAAGAGCACTGCATCATCATCTAGCTGTCTGAAACTCTACCTGCTGTAATGCCTGAGGTTGGGCAGAGGAAGGTTCCTGACGTAAGCTTTGCATTGCTGAATGGCTGAAGTTTGAGGTCCACAAAGAATAAACTTTAAAAGTATCAGTGTGCCACATTGAAACACCGAAACAAACCATCTTCTGAGATGCTCTTTCCATTCATCACTAAATACTGTTGAGCTAGATGTCTACATGTGCATAAGGATACGTATGTTAATAAAGACAAACTCACTGAAGAAATTAAAGCCTTGATAGATGTTGTAGACTGGAGGCACATGAGAGGAAGCCGTGTTGTCCCTGCAGTACTGGTAATCAAGTAGATGGTTGGAGTTTAGGCAACTTACCCCATGTTGTACAGGAGTGTTGGAATCAGGAAGTTTTGAGACCTAGTTCACTTATCCATAAGCCCAACCTTCTTCTTGCGTGTTTATAGGAAAATGGAGAGTTTCTGATGTCTGAAAAGTTGAGCCAACACTATTCATAAACATAAGACATGTAGCCTGAAATGAATGGGAGGTAGAAGATGTTATTCAGGTGTTCTTTTTGCCCTTTTATTTAGCTAGTTAATGTTAAAGGTAAACACTAGTTTAATAGACTTCTTTTAGTTGGGTGACAATTTATTATACATTTTCCTTACTTTTTAAATGTTTTTTGAGAATGACTGTACGTGCTCTAAGCTCTGCAGAGGCAGGAGGGTACATGCCAGCATTTTTCTTTATAAAGTAATACCAGTAATTAAAAACCTGCAATTACTACAATTCTTTTTTTCTGTGTTATGTACTTAAGAGTTCTGGCTCCTTTCACTGTAGCAGACCTGTGGAGACATCATCAGTTGGCATGCGAAAGTTGCTGTGAAGCTGATTTTCAGCTGTAAAACACTGAAGTTAATAAAAGAGGAAACGTGCCTTATGTAATGACGTACAGTAGCAGGCTGGTCTCCTATACTTAGGAAGATGAAAATGGTTTTCATCCCATATTCATAGCTGTCCATAATGTGAGATTCAAAGATCTGAGAATAACAGTTGACTCAAGTTTACTTAAAATGCTATTCACAAGATTACTCTTTAGGAAAAAAAAAGGTGCTAAAAAACCTCGTGGTTCAAAGAGGTGGGATTTTCAAAATAATTTAGGCACATTAGGTCCCTTCGCAGTATTTGAAGGTCTTACTAGTCCACTTATAGAACTATAGAATCATAGAATTGTCTGGGTTGGAAGGGACCTTTAAGATCATTGAGTCCAACCATCAACCTAACTCTGCTAAAAAAACAACCTGACAGGAAATCCTCCCTTGGACAGGGATGGACTAACACACGATACCCCCAAACCAGGCAGCAAGGGCTGCGCCACTGAGTGCTGCTCCTCATACAGTACTGGGTATTGTAGTTAAAAAAATCAGCTAACCTTAACAGACGTGAATCTGGATAAGAAGGAAAAAGGTCTTTAGCATTTAAGAACACAGAAGAACACCTTAACCAGCCATTAAACTGCTATGCCGTGACTGCAGACAGAAATCCAGGTGTGTTGCTGCTCACAAAGAAGGATGGAGTGAAGGGGATGCACTGCACAAATACACATGAAGAAATTTACCGTTGGACCCCAAACCCAATGTGTCATTTCACTGGTGCCTTGGTGTCCCTGCACATCCCCTCGGCTCCAGGGTGATCTGGGCAATGGCTTTGGCAGAGAAATCTGACAGTGGGGAGACAGGGCCGTGGAGCCTTCACAAACACCACGAGGCCTGGACGGGGTGGTACCCAAAGCCGATATTTTAGTCCTCTGCCCTGTCTTCATTTCTTAAATTATGGCTATTTAGCTTCAGTGTGTAAACATTTTAATGAAAGATACAGAAATGGGTTGCCAGCTTCAAGTCCCTTAAGGAAAAAAACCCAAGTCTAGCTCAAATAAATGGTCAGCTGTACTGGTGGAATGCTGGATGCTCCCTTCATAGATATAAAAATAATAACAAAAATTGTTTCATTCTGGCCTACCAACACCATCAAGAGGCTGAAAATGTCAAATGATAGCACTATAAGCATTTCTAAGAGATCTCCTCCAAATTATTGCTGCTTTTGGTTTCCCTTCCCCAAATTGTTTTCCTGACAGAGGGTCCCAGCTGCCCCAGCATTTCCAGCAGGACCAGTGGGACCCACATCCCCCGGCCACACATCTTCCAAGCTTTCAAGATGCCATTCTTCCCTCTCTGCTATTTAAATCTGTATTACAAATTAGAAACTGATTTTCCTACTTTTCCACTCCCAGTAACATTTTTTGTACCTAATAGCTAAAATGGACCACCCCCTCCAAATTAAAAAAAGCCCGTCAGAATCTTGCTTTTATGGAACAGAGGTTGAAAGTAATACTAGGAAGTAATTTGGGGAGAGATAAATATCAGGTGTTTGTTTGGTGATGAAGATTGAAACTAATACTGATACTTGGTGCGATGCAGTCTGCTCTGACACACAATGTCTATGGACGGCCTTATGTTTGCCTGAGAGTGACCGAGTACGACGTATGATAAAGACTTCAGAAATAAATTCCTTTTCTGTTCCCTCCAACTTTCCAATGTAAATTGAGCAAAAGCTGCAATCATTTTAAAATTGAGAGGATTTTTTATTTACATGTTTGTTACCTGTGTAAACTTTTAGAAGTTTTGCAAGCTACTGTAGACATTTAACATGTTTAGACTCACTGTGGATAGTTATTGCAAATTTACTTGCAAATATAAATGTTTTAAAGGAAAAGATACATTTCACTGCCATAATCCTCATATGCTTTTGGTCAGCGTGTTTATGAAGCAGCGCTGTTTGGGTTTAAAGGTATTTGGAGTTCTTCAAGTCACTGTCAATGGTGCTTTGTGCGTTGCTGCTTGTTGGGATCACTGGAGATACGGGGGAGCTCCTTGGGTTGTGAGAAGCTGATGGAGTCTTTGAAATTTCTCTATATGGATCATTTGTAAAAGAAACTTGTAGCCTTGATTGTATTTGGGTTAAAGAAACTGGGGAAGAGGCGCACACAGAGAAGCAAAGACTGTAATATCAATGGCAGTGATCAGTGTGTGCACTTCAATGGATGAGAGTTGGAACACACAGGCTGAACATCTGGGGACGTGTGTCTGGGGATCACCTTCTCTTGCAGGACTGGTAAAATTTAATGTCTCTGGACTTTAGCAACAAAATGAGAGGAAATATTAAGTATACGCTCTAAGGAAACATCCATTTTCAGAGAAGGTATTTTTAAGAGATTATTTCCAGACAGCAATAGGTACCTTTGATTATGTTTTATGGTCTTGTGCACTTGACTAGGTTAATTTAAAAAACATGTAAGGACACAAGTGCAGAGCCTGTGAGTTTGAAGGGGAGCTGCCCTGTGTGCAGCTGTTTACTATAAACTGAATACATTCGGTGTGTATGTGCAAGCCGGCAAATCACTCACATTGCAGAGAAATGAACTGTGATGGAAAATGCAATAGATATTTAATTATTTCAGAAAAAAACCCACATTATAAATATGCTTCTGGCTGATGTTAAAACATCTGGATTTGGTTTCTAGCTCTACTAAGATTATTTCCAATTTCATATCCTGTGTTTTAATGTCACAAAACAAATAGAACAACGAGCTGACTTTGTATCTTGACCTTTAGGCTATTTATATTTCTGGTGGGGTTTGGGTTTTTTTTGGTTTCAAAGACTAAGGCTAAGTAATTTAAAGGCTGGTCACCTGGGGTATTGTACCAAGAGATTAACACGTATTAATTTGAGTCCTGCTGTCCCAGATAGTTGTAACCAGGACTAACTTTCTTCTTCCTCTTTCTGCTTCCCTGCATGTGGCTGTTGCTGTAGAAGGCCTTCAAGTCATGTCATGTCAAATAATACATGGTCTTCAGAGCTCACTGGGGGAGAGAAAAGTCTGGGAACAATGTGAACAGGCACAGCCAGGCACTTCCACTAATTGTTGATGTGGACGATGGAATACAAAAGCAGAAAGAGGGAGGGGGGAATGGAAATGTGTCTTGATGTGGAAACGACTGTGAAAAAACAAATATGCCTGGGCTTGCTCATTGGGAACATACATGTTGCACAGGAGAACTCCCACAACAGGAATCCTCTGCTCTAATCTGCCCCTGCCAGATAATTTTAGAAGGTTTCAGGTTTTATTATTTATTTACCTCTAAAGGCTTTCTTGGCTATTTGGAGATACAGACTTCAACAACCGTGAACTGAAAGAGGTATTAGCAATTTATTGCTGAGATAGCTTGAAATTCTGTGTTAATTTTTGGTTCTGGTTATTTGATATTGCCTAAATATCAGGAATGGGAAATGTAAATGAATTAATTATGGATGTAACATGCTAGTGGTATTTCAAAATATATTCTGCTGAATTGGAGTTAAGTATCCAAGAGACTCTCTTTTATGCTGTGTCCTCTAACCCAGAGCAGGCTGAAGTGCTTTGCAGATCAATTATATAGAATAAACAGAATAAAATTACATCATGGGGGGTGAGGGGATGTTTATTCATAGTGAATCTCAGAGTTTCCTGTCAAGAACTGTTGTGCTGAAATATCTACACTGTAGTTCACTTAAAATCTGAAGAAAGCCAAATAAAGACAGTGATGAAGGGATGATTACTTGGTGGGATGAGCCTGAAAATGGAACGTTTATCCTATAGGATATGAGCTATATGAAATTATGAGCAATTAAAAATGATGTTAATAAAGTTAGTGAGATTCATAAAGTAAAATTAGTGGATTTATATTTTATTACACAGTGGGACTTTAGCTACACAGGGAAGCTACCAGCCCATGCTCAGATTCATCATCCCCTGGAGAAGAAAAGACTTTTTATATCAAGGAAACAGAAAGCACAAGTGATACACGGAGCACTTGGGTGTTCATCTGTGCCTGAAAGATCATCATACTTATGCTGAAAAGTAAATATTTCTGCAGCAAAGTGCAATAGCTGCAATTAGTAATCAGCACGATGCAACACAATTGGTAAAACTCCAAATACTTAGTTTATCCATTTACTAAATGAATCACAAATATCTAATTGAACTGAGAACTATTATGGAGGCAGGAGGAAAAGAAATAGCCAGCAGAAACACCAATTTCTTGATTATATGATGGACCTATCATTAGTAACTTGATTATGCCAGTGCAATTGCTTTTTCTCCAAGACAGATACTTGTTCCTACCAGGGCTGATTGGTCTTGAAAAGCAGTCTGATTATGCCAGAGTGTGTTTTAAATGCAAAACTATAACAGAGTTAAGGAAGATGGAAAACGGAGAGAAATATGATTGCTAATAGCACTGCAGAAAAGTGAGAATGCAGAAAGATAGGATGGTTTATCCAAGGAGTTAAATTATCCTTTTTTAGTTAAAATTATGTAAATTTAGTGCTATGAAAGTTATCCTGAGGATAGTCCTGAGGACAGACTGATTGTGACTCAGAGCGCAAATCAAGTTCATCATATAAAATTCCTCCCAATAGTCCATTATGACGCTTCTATTTTGACAGGCGGGATTGCCCTTCCAGCAATTACCACTGCAGATATCTATCATTGTAGTGTGGAAATCCGACTTCCTGGCACTGGGCTGGGAACTTCATTTCACAGCGATCTCCTAAACATCTTTGTTAACTGGGACTGATTTTGAGCCTGTTGCCAAAAGTTCTTAATTTCTCAGTCTTCTTCCCATTCTTCCAGGTTTCACATCAGATTTCTCTTTATTATGTGCTCCTACTTTTGTAATCCTTTTACTTCTGAAAGCCACTGGAACCTCTGTGCAAATAATATTCCCTTAGCAGTTTTCCCCCAGGCAATAACACTAGCTGCTATCTCTAGATACAGTTTATAAAACCCACCACAATCACAAAGACCACAAAAATCAGTCTCTGAGAATACCACGTTGGGTCTTTATGGAAAGGATTTTTAGATTTGTTTACATCCCTGAGATGTGGGCAAACTTTAGGGATGAATATCAAGTTTTTCAGAAATTTTGGTGACTTTGGCTGCCCAAGGGTCGGCTACCTCGTGCTAACGGGAGCCACGAGGATCCTGCTGTTCTTTGGAGGATACCCATAATTAGCATTTAGGAGATTTAAAGAATATTTTTTTTTGTTTTAAGTGACCTGTTCAGTGCAGAGCAGGGAGCAGCTGAACCTGCTGGAACATTTCCAGCTGTATGAGCTGCTCACCACTAGATATGCCGGGTGTGATTCCAATGTTACTTACTGTAGCGGGAATATTTTCCCTCTCATCTCTGAAACCACAATCCCCAGTGGGGCTGGAGCCGGAGGCACTGTTTCTGCACCAGATGAGAATGTTAAGATTTCATTATGCAGGTTAGACGGATGAGAGAAGGAACCACCTCAAGCCTGTGAGTTTATAAAGTCTAAATGAACAAAGTATGGTGTATTGGTAAATACCTCCTCAATGGATACTGNCCGACGCCTTCTCTTCTCCAAGCTGAACAGCCCCAGCTCTCTCAGCCTGTCCTCATAGGAGAGGTGCTCCATTTTGCAGTATTTCATTTTGACAGACATCTAAGTTTCTTCTGGATGTTCTGCTAACAGCTTTCTTTCCTTGCAGACAACTTTTACAGCACTGCTTACCGCAAATAATCTTGCCACATTTAACAGGACTATGCAAAAGCCCTGATATAAGAGATCTGCGATGGGAGGGTGAAACCAGAGTAGGGTGATGATATATGGCTAATGCTATGATTCACCCTCTCTGCTATTCTGATTGTGTTACAAACGTAATTCTGTAGCTGTGGTTCCTTCCAGAGGTCTAAATGGGGAGGCAGGTAAAAGGTTGTACTCATTGTGAGCCAGAAAACCTAAAATATCTCTGTGGGTACTGGCAAGGTGCCCAGACCAGAAAGAAATACGTTCAGCCTTTCTCTTTCACATCCCCCTTGTAGAGACAAAATACAAAAAGGCCAAACAGAAATTTGACAGGCTGTATTTTGTTTAAATAGAGGCCTGGTAACTATATGAGATCAAGAGACAGTTATAAGGCTAAGTCTTGTACTTTATATGGATTTATAACAGTCATTTAAATAAAGTATGCCTTTGTGCACAGGCTGAGTATTTGTAAATTCAAACTGTTTTATGTATGTTTGCATAAAATACACTTGGCTAGATTTTTTGTTGTTGGAATCATTGTGGTGATTTAGTTAATGTTGTTTTCTATTCTGAGCATCGTGTCAGAATTTATCATGATGTATTTAATAGTAAAAAACGTTTTATCTGTCCCAGTTTGCACACAAGGCCAGTTCTGAAGAAAGCTTGACTTTTCCAAGAATCTTCCCGAAGTTCCAAGAAAGGTTGTTTTCCATCTAGTAATTAATTAAAAATAGGTCTTAAGAAGTTAATACTTTCCTTTCTAGGATGTTCTGTTATATCAGTCTTTTCAGCAGTGCTGCCCATGAGTCTGACTGCGTGTCATTTTACAGAACTGCTCAGAAAAGGGCCTGTGGTACCAGTGGAGGGGCAGGAATCGCCTCTGATGGCTGGAGCTGGAGTTCTTGGTCTGGCACATTGGTTAGGCTGCACAGGAGGTTGTAACTTTGGGAAGGAAGTTTATGTGTTCTGGCAATAGCCTTAACGTTTTCTTGCTCTTGACTTTTTATTGTTGGAAAATTACATGTAAAGCAACTGTGACTGGTGCAATATATTTGTATATTTTATGTGTAACTTCAAAGCAGAACGAGTATGAACGTTCATCTTGGTTAAGTCTTTTCCAAGTGTATGTATTCATTAAGCTGACCATGGAAATTCGGTCAAACATAAACTCAGCAATTGCTGGTAATTCATTAACAGATTTTTTTAAACTAACTTTTGTCCAAAGCTTTAGTTTCTGAATCAGGCCGTGAATGTCTCGTTTCCTCACCAGTCCAAAAATACACAGTCAATTTGGTGTTTAAAGCCAAGTTTAGCCAGACTGTGAGCAACAGTATAACATCCTAACCACAAGCTTGCTTTATCTTTGATCCAGCTGTGCTTCTTCCACGTGTCAGGGCTGTAGAGGAAGAGGATATCCTTGAAGTATGAAACATGGCAGACTTGACCCTAACACCCTGATGGCTTTGTTCTTGATCTTGAAAGGAGCGGGTAGCCCAAACTAAGTGCTTGCTCCACTGATCTTTTGGCAGTCAGTTCCTTGGCTGGGTACAGAGTGTGTAGAGTAAACTCTGGAACCGATACAACCCTTCTCATATGTAAAGCTCTGAAGTGCTTTAGAAGTTATGTTTTGCCGTATATGACTGACGCAGATAGATCTGGGACAGAGATCACTAGGTGTTTCACTGGTGCCTAACAACGCTAGGAAAATTTATGCAGGAATTCAAGAAAATTACTTCATCTGGAATATCTGATAAGGAGGACTTTGCCAAAATAATAAAATGTGTGGAACAGTTTGAAGTCAAAATTAGTTTTCTAAAGGACAGTGTTGTGAGATCTTGAATGGACACACGTGTTTTACTTCTCTTTGTCTGGAGAAAAACATATTTTTGTTCATTCCATGTAAACTCAAGTGCCTTTGTAACACTTTGGCTGCCTGCACTGGCCTTTGTTTAGAGGGGTTCCTAGTGAACCAAGTAACATCAATGCCCTAATTACCCTGAATCTTACATGTAAAATACCACCAATCATCAGACTGCCGATTCTCAGGCAATTGTATGATCCTGATATTCCCCAGTCTCATCTTGTTATCCATATATTAATGAATCTATCCTCTGTAGATCATAGCTCTTATCAGACAAGTGTACCCTCTGATGTCAACCTTCCGTGCATTCAGGTTTTCACTTACACCTTAAACACAGGGAGACCTGCTTTATTTGAACTTGCCAAAGAAGTGGACTCTTGGAGGATATCCAGAATTGTATTGATGGGCTATTTGATCCAAGTATTTGTTTTAAAACTCTCAAAAGAAAGCCTGGTGAGAGAGCCAACGTAATGTAATAACCATAATGCACTGTCCTCCACCTCCTTCCTTCTGCGAATTTCAAAATGTTTAGGAGAAATGTTTGAGTTAATAATACCCATCTTGCCCTGAAAATATAATTATTTCTGATTTAAAACTTGGAAGGCAAAAAAAAAAAAATATAGCAAGTTACTTGCCCAAGTCTGAAGCAAGCTGGAAAACAGAGTTCAATGGCTCCCTGGTCTTACATGTAAACTGAAAACCCCATCATGCTTAAAGCCAGCCTGTTGTAGCTAATTCGGCACTGGCAGATGTCTTGGCTCTCTATACTCCTGATTCTGTATTGACATAGTATGGAGCTTTTCATATGTAAGATCAAGAATAATGAGGTTTCCTTTGGCCTCAGGAGTTTACCTGGGATGAGGTCTGTTGCCAGCCTCCTGTGTCAATAGATTTACTGCCTTCAGTTGTGGATGAAGTCACTTTGACCCAGTGGAGGCAGAATCAGGCAGCACCATGAGCTTACGGCTCCCCGTAAAACATCCCTCTCTGCCATTCATTGCTGTTATTTCATTGATGGAAATAAGCCAATGTTAAATAAGGGGTGGGAAAGTATAGCCTTGCCTTAAACTGAGTGCAGCTGCTCTTTTGTTACTTGAGTTGTATGCAAGGGCAAGCAGTGTTTTGGCATGCTCTTGGCTCTGTGAAAGCATTACTGGGGGAGCAACGGAAGTTACTTCCACTATTTTAAAAGACAGGTCACCAGACTCCCAAAGTTCCAGCAGCTGATGCCTCTGGAGAGCCGGCTGTTCCCTAAGCCCTGGGGAGAGCTGAGGAAGAGCATATGCTGCAAAGGACACCCTCACCGTGGGAACTATGGTTTGGACCTGGAAAAGGGTGACAAATCAGTTCAGCATTCTCCCACTGAGGGTCTTTTTTTTTTAGATGTCATAAAAGTAATCTTCCAGGTGGCTGAGACAGGTGGAAGTAGGGACCATGGTGGTGGCTGGTCAAAAACTTGAAATACCAGCTGTATATCTCTATGTTCCCTTTCCCATCCATTTTCAGGAAGCTGCTTCCTCTCCTCTCCTCTCCTCTCCTCTCCGTCTTGTTTTAATTGTAATTTCACTTTTAAAGCATGTCTTTTCTCTTTCTGAGCTTTGCTTTTAAATCTATTAAAAAGAAATTTCTTTCAGATTCACAGAAATAGTGGTTGCTTGCTTGTTTGTTTTTTCAGGCTATTCAGTAGGTTATGGAGATAATTTTCACTTGTTGGTTAGTTTACATAGCTAAGATTATCTTGTTTCCCTTTTGGAGTCATTACACAGCTCTTCCTCAAATCTTGGGGCATTTGAGAGTCTTGTATAAGCAGATGGTATGTTTTTATGAGTAGTATCCCACATTTGTCATGTATATATGTGTACGGGTGTGCCTGCATACACCCATATTTCCATGTGCATCATTGCATATAAGACTTGCACCACATTTGATGTGAGGTTTTAAGGAAGGACCAGAAGCATTGCATTAGGGAGCAAGGACTTCTTATGGCAAGCTTAGTATGTTTAGGTGCAGGTTTAGCAAATGAATATGGTTGGCATACTCTGAACATTGAAAAGGTCATTCTAACATGTAACCACATGTCAGGTACCAGTCTCTTTCCAAATCTGGAGAATTTTTTAGAATTAACCTTTCTGAATCATCCTGTATTTTTACGCTGACCCTAACGTTATATCTAGCATGAATCCTTACCAGATGTCCTCAGCCATTCCTGATCTTCCAGTCATTAGACATCTGAACTGTTTCTGTTCTGCAGATCTGTCAGCTATTAGTCTCCACAGTTGGAGCAGAACTTCTTGATCCTAGAATGAAAATGCTAGAAATAATAAGTATTTATTTCCTTTCTTGCTCTAGAAGATGCATAAAGCAACAAGCCGCCTTCTTTAACCTGCCATTTTTTCCATTTTCTGCTCCTGTAGAAAAATCCTGTAGGTAGCCCTGTTGTCGCCCCCTGAAATAAACTTCATCAGTCTGAAAAGAAGTGATGTTTCTTGTTCCCATTAGAGCTTTCCTTCAGAATCTTACTCTTTTCCCTTCCTAATTTCCAACCTAAATTTATTCACAATCAGTTTCCATTTTCTAATTGCACCCACAAAGTGGCCTTTATCTCTCCTCTCCCTTGGTGGTGTTTATCCACCTTACATAACTTTGGAGAAGGATTGCAGGCACTCTCAGCTGTCAACTGTGAGGTGGAGCGAGCCAAATCACGTCCTGCAAGAGACTCCATGTTCCTCTCATCGACAAAACAGCCTTTTGATGCACCTGTTCCCAGCTGAATTAACTTTTCCTGAGCACAGATGACCAGAACTGTACACATTATTGTAGATGAGTGTTCACAGTGCTAATATGTATGTGATATTAAAGCTTTTTACCTGCTCTTGAGGCTTCCTGATGCATGCTTTAATCACGCATGCTTTATTCATAGAAGCATTACAATGATAGCTCCCAGTTAAGCTTTCAAGACAGGTGCACTTTGGATTGTCTCTATCTAGCTATTGAATGCTTGTTCTAGACAAAATTATAGTCCATAAGTACGTAATTTAGGGATTAAACTAAATTCACTAAATTAAATTGATTAAGTTAACCTAGTATCTAATTCTCTGCTCATTGATACTATCCAGTCCTTCCTGTGAGATATCCTGATGGTGCTGTTAGGGAGTGAGCTCAGTAGCTGGGTATCTGCACCAAGGTGTCTGGTTTAGCTTAAACACATTGAGGTTGTTTACCTAGGTTTCAGTAAACTGTTTTATGGAAAGATTATTGCTTCTCTTTGCACTTGGAACTTGAAATTCCTAGTTGTCCTCCATGCTGCCCGGCATGCCAGCAAGAGAGAGCACAAGAAACTCATCCTTACTCTGAGCTCTAGTAGGTGGCACTTTAGTGGCCCAATGTGGCAAAGAGAAACAGCAAGAGGATTTGCAGGGAGTTACAGAGGATTTGCTGTGTACAAACTAATCTTGGAAGAATTTGCTAAGAAATGGAGATCTGTCCCACAGCTGTCTGGCTTGTCACTAGGCCTGAGCTGGGTGGAGTCTGACGGAGATAGTCCCAGACAGACATGTGTTACCCTGTGAGACCCTACCAGACTTCACAGTGTTACTGACACTGATAGATCTTTATGATTAAGTATTTTAATTTTTTTATATTTGACCAAAACCAAAAAAATCTAACTTTGAGGTTTTTTATCCTGATTTTAGCTAAAAACCTAGCTTTAAAAAATGTATGTCTGGGAGGAACATCTGCCAAAGTTTGTCAAATTCTGGCCCACTAAAACAGAGGCTGTACTTGCTGAGTATTTATGTTGTATTTGCTATGGGTTGTGTAGCCTATAGACCTCTTATTGTAGAACTATGAGTGAAAATAGATCAGTTTAGTGCAGGAAGACAAACTAATTTTCTGACCAAACTGCTAAGACAGAATTAAACATATTTAGTTAAGGCTTCTTCTGTCGTCCTTGCAGCAGTGGTAGCTCTCTAGACCTTTAAAAGTACAAATGTAGAAGGAGTGACAGGGACAAGTAGATGGGTAGATGTTTGGTGGTTTGGCTAAAACAACATGACCTTTGGAGCCAAGCTTACACTTTGGTCTTCCTCTGCTTAGGGTAACCTGCTTTTCACACTTCTCTTACTAGCAGGTTATGTAGGTTTTGAGAGAAGCTGATTTCATTTGAAGTTGAAGTTGCTCAGATTCTTCTTCAGGGTCTTCTCCAGCTGGCTTGAGAGGCTGCTAATGCTTGGAATAATTTTAAAAGCTTTGATTCCTTTTTCTTTCTGCTACATTTAGTAAACCTTTCTTATCTCTTTCATTTTATTTTTATTTTTCTATCTGTTTTCTCTGGCCTCTCTGCAGAGTGTGTCCTTTTTTTTTCAGTGGTGATATTCAAGGGAAATAAAAGGTTAATACAAGATCTGGGCAAATAATGAGTCCTTTCCAGCAGTGCTACCAGCCGAATTGGCTTTCAGCTGCATTGTGTGCTGAAAACTGATGACTTACAATTGGCTAAAGCTGACGGTGGGGCTGGAGCAGCTGGGGTATAGCAGGATGGCAGAAAGTTGCAGAAACAACTGTTTTGTTAAGCTGAAAAAGAATGTCGTTTCCCCCCCTTCTTGTGTAAGTAGGTGCTCTGAAGGTTTCCGTGTGCTGGTAGTTACCTGCTGAGGAGGAGCAAGATTTCAAGAGCAAAGCTGTTTGCATGTATGTAAACCAAATGTTTAAGTAATTTGTTTGGTAATGATTATGCTTTGGTAAGGATTACTTTTTTTTTAAAGTTTCCTATGGATTTAGTGCTTCTGGGAATGTTGCTGGATTGAGTCCTGTAGTAGTCCATGCATCCAGAGAGCAGGTACTGCCTAGCCCCTGGCCTGGCGTTGCCTTTGCTCGTCTGCCAGTCTGGATACCCTTGAGAGGATGCTGGTGTCTGTTTTGGTGTCTGTTCCCCCACTCACCGTCCTGTGGAGGTCTGAGAAGTCATGCTTTGCTGACAGCTGTGCTAGTTTTATGTTGCAGACTGTGGACCATTTGAAATTCAACCAAGAACAGATTCATTTTGTGGCAGTGAAGCTGATTGATGAGGGCACTCTCTGGGAGGGCTGCATGGCATTTGCTGTGCCAAGGGAACTCTGTCTCTGTGGCTGGTGATTCTGGAGAGAAACCAGCTGCTGCTCTCTCCACTACTATTCCTACCAGCTCCTCTTTCTGCTCTGCTGCTCTTAGGACCAGTGTAGTTTCTCTAGTGAGGATTTCATTCTGGGCAAACGTGTTTTTATACTATTACCTAGAGTCTTTTCATCTATGCTAGCAGTTAGTGCTGCTCCCCTGGGGCTGCAGCACATACCCTGAAATGCGTCAATGTAGTGCCACAAATGCTGAGCGCTTTGTTGTTTCCTTAATCCATGCTGACTCCATCGTTTCTGGGTATTATCAGAAAAGTGCTCACCTCGGTAGTAATTGCGTATGGTCCACTGGACTTCATGTTCTTGCCTGCGTCATCACATGAAGTGGCATTAGAACTGGCTAGATCTTCCCTCCAAAGAGAAGAGAAAACAAAGGGGAAGGAAGAGCGTAAGGGGCTCTTCTTATCAGCAAAAAAGAGGATTTGTTTTCTCAGACTAAGCTGCTAAAGCCGAATGACATAAAGAAAGAGATAAGAAAGCTACTACTAAGTCTTTGAGGAGGGTTGTGGGGACAAACTATGATCTCCAAGGAGAATACAAAAGACTAAACAAAGCAAACCCAATGCAATTATGGAAAGAAAAATCAAACCCTTCCAAGAGGAAGTTCAGCAGAGAAAATAGACAGCAGGCAGCAAAGTTATGATGTCTGCATCATGGAAACCAAGGCTAATAGAGACTGGAGAAGATCATCCTCCAAGCAACAGAGATAAGATCTGTAAGCAATAGAAGAGAAATTTAGAAGTGTAAGGGGCTTAACTGTCCTTACCTTCCTCCAAAATAATTTATTATAGCTGCACTGCTTGGAAGAGTTACTGCATCAGGATGAGTTGCTCCTGTATAAACTCCTCTGGCTTTCATTGATTGGTAAAAAATAAGGTGAAAAATGTTTCCTACTTATGTTGTAGTTATTTCCTGAAAGTGAAAGACGTGTATGAAATGCCAGAGAAAGTTATCCAAGAGGGGGAGTGTCTTTCTCAAAGAAAGGTACTGAAGGACCAATGAATGGGTTTTAGTATGTAGCTGAGAAACATAAATCACCTTCACAAAACATTAAAAGCAAGAAAAAAATTTTGCAGTGTGATGAGATTTGATGAACAGAATGCAATAAAGGTGGCAGAAGATCTGACCTTTGCTCTTGCTTAGGTACCCAGTGATTACCTATGGCAAGAGAAGCTTCAGGTAAAAGTTGTAATGAGATACCGTAGTGTTCCTAACAGATTTGAGAACTTCGTAAGAGTCAAACAGGATGTGTTAAGTACTGTCCAGGTCTTTGGTATAGTTATGAGTGGGACGTGGTGAGAAAAACTGGTGGAAAAGGCAAGACCAGCTTGCTTTAGGCATTCACCAGACTTTCTGGTGTTGGTGATGTCTGATAATAAGCCGTTTTCCCTGGTTTCTTAATTTTACCTAGTGGGAGTGGAAATTGAGATCTGAAACAGCACAGCCATACACAGCCTTGTGTATTTTGGTATTTCCCCCAAATTAAGCTTATTTTAGTGAACTGAAATTTTAGCATTTTAGAGAAATAGAAGTACCACTGATTCCTGGCATGATCTACCCTTACTTCTTGCCATGGGTTTTGCTATATTTGCCATCTGAGCGTCTTGTGTGCTGGACAACACAAAGCAGGGCTGCTTCAAAACAGAACAGTCCACTTGTTATTAGTGGCTTGTTTGTTTGTCCTCAGGCCTATTTATAAAAACAGCCTCAGGCAGGGAATCCTGCCAGCAGTCCAACCGCCAAACAATTACAGATCTTTTCTTGGAGAAGTGTGTTCAAACCTATGCAAAATTCATCAGCAAAACATAGCCCCTGCTCACATGTGTATGAAAGTAGCCATTTTTTGGTGTGTTTTTCTTTTTTAAATAAAACCACAGTATCTAAAAGTATCCGTGCTAATGGATACTTTTATCCATCTTAATATCCATGTTAATGGATACTTTGGTGGGGTTGGGGGTTGGACAAGACGATCTCCAAAGGTTCCTTCTAGCCCCTATAGTTCTATGACTCTGTAATGCACATAAAATTAGAAAATTAAACTTTCAAGTTCAGAAAGAACATTTTAAACCTTTGAAATGCAACCAAGCTAGTTTACAAAAGCACATTCTCCAAGCAGAGATGTTCTGGTTCATGACCAACAGGGATCACTGCCAGTTTAGTGAAACCAGGCCCATTAAGATATGCAGAACTCAAAAGGAAGCCAAAATGGTCAAATAAATATTAATCAAAAGCTATACACAGGCTGCAAACTCAGACAAGGAATTAGGAATTCAAGGGACTGGTACTCGCAAAGGGCCAGGCTTTCCAGCTCCCTCCCATTAGGTTTAAGCAAAAAATAAAAGCAGACCCCTCTTGGAGGGAGATTAATCTTATTTTCAAAGGACACAATAATATCTAGTTTTATTGGTGGGACAATGTTTCAGTTCATGAATGTGGTAGATGGTTGATTGGTTTTGCACGATTAGTGTTGCAATGCAGATGAGATGCACTCTTGAATTAGTGGATGTAGAACTACAGGGACCAAATTATAGTCCCTTGGTGGCCAAAATGTGCTAGAAGTAGAAGGGGGCTTAAACTGAATCTGCCCTTTGGTTTTGTTCAGGTTGCTATAACAGCACAGCATAACAGGATTTTGTGAGAATAGCACATTAAACCGCAGACAGGAAAGAAGTCTAGTAAATCTTGAGAAAGATGTGAACCTTCAAATGAAACTTTAGGGGAGTCCTCTCCAAGGGAGACTGCAAACTGCACAGAGGCTGGATCATTTCTTGGTATGAAGTAGAGAAGTCCTGAACCAGAACATCTCTGCTTGGAGAATGTGCGTTTCTTAACCAGCTTGGTTTTATTTCAAGGGTTTGAAATGTTCTTTCTGAACTTGAAATATGTGTCTGTGTTTGCTGGGTGTGACGCAAGGTTTTGACAGTTTTGCATTTGATTTATAACTTAAGCCTTAAGGAAGACCTAGAATTTGGGATTTAACTCCAAATCATTATGGAACTTGTTAGATATTGTTTAGCTATTGGGCTTTTAAAAGCTGTTATTTTATTATTATTTTACTTTGTTCCTTCTTGGAGGGAAAACAAAGCAAACCTGCCTGGCTGCTGCCATGGAGAGGCGTGGCAGGGACAATCTATCCCTCAAACAGCTTAGGCCTGGATTATATAAATACGCTCTTGAAACATTTAATCCTTCCATTGATGTCTGAAGATTGAGGCAAATTCTGAAGCAGCTCAGCTGCTGGGCGTAGGACAAGAGTTGGAAACTCAGAAACCTCATCTCCTTTTCCTACGTACCCCTATTTCTGGAAAACATGCTTTTTTAAAGGTATGGTGAGGAAGAGTCACTGCATCTCCAGAGCATACAACAAATTGGAGGGATGTGGCACGTGGATGGAGGATGCCCACAGCATCATCTGCTTTTCCTCCCACACAGCAGCCTGGTAACGTGAATGAGAACGATTGTGTTTCAGGATGCATGCTCTGTCCCTCTTCACAGGGTTAATGACAAAAGACTAAAGATATCAAATTTTGGATGCCATGGTTGAAAACATCAGGTGTTAAAAGTGTGTATAACTCCTGAACTAGGAGGTGAGGGAGTTGAAAGGAGTCCTGTAGAATTTGTATAAGCTTTTTTCTTATCATTTGTTTATTTTGTCATGTGCAAGCTAATATCTAATACTGGATTAAGGAGCAGATGCAGATTTTAACTTTAAAGTGTTAAATTCTGCCAAGTTAGTGACTTACTGTTTCTTTTATCTTTTTTTTCTTTTTCTGTTTTCCTTTTTCTTCATCTTCATTGCAGTTTAAAACCAAGGAGCTGAGTATAAATGTTAGTTTCAGTTCCTCCTTCTCACACAGAGCCTGTGTTGGATTGCCCTGATCTCCCTTCCCTACAGATTATTCAACCACTGTTCTTTATATAAAGGGTTAAGATCTGATGATGTTGAAACCAGTCTCCTGTTTACAATCATTGCAGAAGTGTAGTATGGAAATTTCCATCTGCAGCAAGATTAGGAAAAAAAAAAAAATCCCTGCTGATTTTGTGAACATTTAGATCCAAATAAAGAAAGAGTGGCTGAATCAAGCATATTAATTCTGATTAGCACATACAGTGTGTTCAGCCAAAGAGGTCTAAGCTAATAGCCCCCCATCCCCTGAAGAAATTAGCTTGCTCTGCTGCTGCAGCCTGCAAAAGTTTTGCAGTATCAGCACAGGAACCACAGTTTCACTTGCAGAAGTACCTAAACTGCTTAGCTTGGGTAATCTTTGTACTGAGGTCTTCTAAAGTGCAGTGCTTCCTTCTTTAGGGAGATATGATCAAGGTAAAAAATTACTGATTTTGTAATTATTACTAGCAGTGGTTTAATTTGTCTTGTTATTTAGCTGTTTCATCTGTTCGGGCAATGACAAGTACAAGGATGTTGATACTTTTGGGTAGTGGAGCTTGTAGTGCAAGATGTCTGTGATAGAGTTAAATCTATAATTTGATTATTTTGGGAAGGAAAAAAGGTCTGTGGATCCTACAGGCCTTTTGAAGAAATTAGACAGTTGCTTAACTTCATAAAAACAACAGCAGTTTTGTCTCTTTCACATGCTGTGTTTTACATGTTTCCAGGCTTCCAAGGGGAGTAATTTTGTGTAAAAGTCATGTTGGATTTTCCATACCAGTTCCGAGCAGGCATTAATAGCAGCACCTATCTCCCTGCAACCACAGCTGCCTCTCCTGCTCCTTCCACAGCCCAACGGTGTAACAGTCACGTAGTGTTTGCTCTCTGCACAGAAGAGTACTCTGCATATATTTAAAACACTGAAAACTTGAAAACTTGCATTGAAGAGTCTGATACTTTCTGTTAACCCCAGAATTTAAGTTATTATTGCTGTGTTAAGTTCCTGACAGTAGCAGATTACAAAAAGCAAACTTTATGACAGAATGCAGCATTGTGGTTTTGGGAAGAGGTTCTTTCCCAAGTTGATGCTTTTCATTTGTGGACAAGTTAAGGGTTCTCACTGAGGCAGTCTGAGCAAGAGCATTTGATGTTTGTGAAACTGTATTGCTGGTGTGTGTGTCGCTGAGAGGCAGGAATCAACCCATCTCTTTCTTGTGGGCTGTGTGCTTAGTGCTCGCTTGAGCACTCTTGTAGACCAGCTAATGAGCTTGGCCTTCTCAGCATCTTCAGCCTGCCCTAAGTGACTGCATTTTTTCATGAGAGCAAAATTGACGGTGTTCCACTTCCTCCTATTTTGCTTTTAGGACAAGTTATAATTAATCTTCCCTTGCCTTTGTAAACCCCAACCCAAAGTCCTGCATAAGCAATAATAATCAAGGTTAATAATTGAACACTGTAGTGATTTATAGTTTCAGTGGCTTTTGCAAGCATTACACAGTTAACTGAACTGTCACAACACTTTTGCTGTAAATGGGCATTATGCTCATTTTTTAGCAGGGAAGAGCTCTTGCTGAACTGCAGAGCTGTGTTGAAAGCACGAGTGAAACACATGATGGCATTGAGCTGGATTCCCAGCGATGGAAGGTGGGATGCTTTGGGTTTATATATATGATAACGTGTAACCTCTATTCTTGCTGGGAAGGGCAGGCATCCCCAGAGAGCATCCGAGGGGGCTGTACCACTTTTATCAGTGCACTGACAGCTGCGGATGATCTCCTGTTGGATAGATAGTACAGGAGTTGGCTGGGTCTCTCTGTTGCTGTAGAGGTTACACATAGAGGTGTTGGCCTCGTGCTTGCTGGTGCAGGTCACACTGGAACAAGTCGAGCGGGGAAGAAGGAAACACTGTAAGAATCAGGATCAGAATTTATTTTTAGTCTGACTGCCTTTTGGCTGCCAGTCTCCATGTGAAACATTATCTGTGGCTCAAGGAACACTTCAGTGATTGCTTTTATGCTGCTTTTTCAGTCATTGTCCCTGGTAGTGTCCTTGTGGTTAAGACAGGTGGATGTTTAAAAGGAGAATATGGACGAGGAGATGAAATGCTGTTGTGAACAGTGTTCCCAACCTCAATGCACACCCAGATCTCACAGGCACCACCCTGATCTCAGGGTGCTTTTCTAAAGGATGTTCTGAAAGCTACTTTTTGTCAGGGTGACACCCTTGGGCCATTATTGAAGATGGAGCATGGTCTCTCCAGCTTTACCAGAGGTGGGGAAAGGCAGTGAAGTGGAAGGCTTCTGTGTTCCTTGTTGCTCCTAAAGACATGGCTTCAAAGAATAGAAAAATCTGTTTTATAGCTCTTTCTTTCCCCCCAGACAGTTCCATTGTTTTTGCTTGAATACACAGTCTTCCTAATTTGTATAGAAAAAAAATAAATCTCCAGTGGAAGAAAGAATACCTTAAAAATGAGACAAAACCCACACACAGCTCTGGGAGAGATTGGAAAAATGTTGTCCAGGCTTTATTGTTGCAGAGAAATGCCCTCGTAAGATGCATCTGGGTTTGTATGTGTTGGTTTTCATGGTAAAACACAGACACTTGAGATTAAAGGTAAAATCCTGGCAGTGGTCAAGGCAGTGGGATTTTTGCCAGTGATTTTAATCAGGGCCAGAATTTCACCCCAGGTCTATAATCTTGTGTAATCCCCCTTTGAAGTCACATGGATTTTTAACCAATGTCTTATATAACACCAAAACAATTCACTGGCCACCCAATATTGTCTGTTTTCCTGTGTAAACAAAACTGAATGTTCCAAATGTGTTTTCCAAAAACTCAGATTAAAAGTATGGGTGTTTTTCCCCTTTTTTTGAAATATGGCGTGCTTGTAGAGTCACTTTGATGGTGTGCTTATATTTTTCTTTTAAACCCCTGGTCTGACCTGGTAGCTGACCATGCTTTAGGCTTGAGGTTGGGATAAAGATCTGTGTAGATCCCTTCCAACCTGAACTATCCTCTGATCTTAAGATCATCTTTTGGATCTTAGAGAAATGCCTTTTAGAAACTGATAGGCTGCTGAAAATGCAGTTTGTCTCCTTAAAATTAATATAATCATCAACCCCCATTCCAAGTGAGAATTTCTGAGTCTAGGTTCATATCTCTGCATATCTGGGGCCTTTTAGCCAGGGACTTGCTCTGCTGAAACCTGAGGAAATTCCATCTCCATCTTACATGGACCCAGAATTTCACTCTATCAACAGTGCAACATCTGAGTTTTTTTGAGAAGGTGGTGAGATGGAAACATCTTCAGTGCAACAGTAAAATGTTTGATGTTAGATTGAATCAGGAGTATCACACAAAAACATTGTTCTGAGGACAAAAGCTCTGTGGTGTTTTGAAAGAGTAATTTCTTTCAGCTCATCAAAGATTATGAGTCTCTGGAGTTTTTCAAGACAAGGCTGATTAAAGCCCTGTGCAACCTGGTTGGAGTTCACTGCCGTCCCTTCCTTCAGCAGGAGGTGTGTCAAGAGACTTGGGAGTCCCTTTCACTTTGAATTATGAACTTGAATTGTGCACAAATCTCCTTGAATGAGTGTTAGTAGATCCTTGTCAAACACGGACTGTAAGTTATCAGGTGGTAGTACATCAGACAGTCTTTCTACTTTAAAGTCTTCAGCTTTTAACTGAAACATTTACATTTCTAATGAGATGTTCTACCTGTAATTACTGTATTTGAGGCTTCAGTGCCAGTTACAGTCCGAACTGGAAATCACCAGTGGAAGGGACACAACAGGTCAAATGCAAGTGCTTGGGATTAATGGAGAAATTACTGTTTAACATTCCTTGGCCTCTGCTGAAATCAAACTATGTGGGAAGAGCAGCCTTTGAGGGATTTATGAATCTCTCTTTGTTGCTGCTTGCATTAAGGTGAAGTCCTGGTTCCTCTTGGTGCTAGACCCTATATAGACATACAGTGAAAGAAAAACTTTCTTTTGAGTTTATATTAATTATGATAAAAGCTGAGGGGGGCTGAGAGGGGCTGAGGGCTTCAACAGAAGCAAACACAGGAGAAACTTACTTGAAGTCAGAAAGTATGTCAGCAACAGGGATGGCTCGTAATTCAATGTCCTGTTGACTTGATGATACGATCTTCCAGGAATTAGGAATTGTAATCTATGTCTGGGAAGATTTTTAGATTCCCTCGAAACAACATCTTAATTCACAAGTAAAATTGCTATTGATCTGAACCGGTTTCTATACCTATATTTTAATTTACAGACAGTTAAGGAAAATTTTCTGGACTTTCCGGCTATATTAATTCATTTATATTGTCTGTTTAATGAGTTACCTTTTTCAGCCTTATCGTTATACCTTGGTATTTTGGGTTTTGTTAAAAATAATTGGCTTGCAGTTCCTGTTTCTTTGTGGCTTCTTCATTTGCATGATTTTTATCTTAATCCTTTTTAACCTTTAATTTCCTTTCAGTTCTTCCCAGCTTAAAAGAAAAACCTCTGCCTCTGCAGATCAGTCAGGTTTGAATGAACTTGCATGTACCTGACTCAAGCTCAGTTCGCTGTAGAGCACATCTTTTTAAAGCTGTGAGTTTTCTTTGGTGAGGGTTAACTTTATATTATTTTGAGTTGAATGTTCCTGCCTGGGTGTTGTTTCAAGTA
This sequence comes from Thinocorus orbignyianus, assembly GCA_013400375.1. NCBI lineage: Eukaryota > Metazoa > Chordata > Aves > Ciconiiformes > Thinocoridae > Thinocorus > Thinocorus orbignyianus. The sequence goes on along the minus strand of VXBW01005207.1, from coordinate 2,104,396 downwards.
GCAGATTAAGAGGTTTATGAAAAGGTTTGTCTAAAGTGCTTAGGAATGCAGGATTTGCAATAGCAGGTGAAATAATTTGTCAGTTAAGTCTGGTAACCTGCCTCCAGCAGTGGTCATCTCTGATGCCATGGTGAAAATTTGTTCTCTTTTCTCAGCTTCCTTTGTACAGTTGAGCTGGTTACTTGTATAATGAAGTACAGGATAACTGTGGGAAAACATAGATGGTATTTTAAAAGAATACACTAGGAATACATACTACACTACAAATTTGACCCATATTTTAAAATTTTCAATTTGGTACAGAAAGTTTCAGACTNGAAAAAAAGAAGGCAGGACCTGTTCTCTAATTCCTCAGAAGAAACGTGTGTTTTTCTATGGAGGTCAATATAGTTCAGAGCAAAAGAATGAATTGGGCTTGATGACATCCCCAAGGACTACTTTAAGATAATAATTGCCAAACAAGAGATGACTAAAATTAGAAATTGTGGATCAAAATTTGTTTGGTGGGAATAAGCCCCCATTTCTAAATGAGAAGGTGACCATGCTGTTCACTACCACTTTCTGGCATCTGGCAGTGGTCACCTGAGATTTTAACAATCTGCTTCTGTGATACCTGGGGAGTTGGGGGCCAAAGGAAGCCTGTCCTGTTTTTGTGGCTGCCAGCCCACTGTCCTCCACCTGCACAGCCTGTCACCCCATTGAGCCTTCCTTGTCATCATCCTGAGGAATACCTTCACCAGTCTGAGATGGAAAGATGGACATAAACAACAGTATAATCTCTTTGTCTGGCTCCTCAACTCCACCTAAACACCAAGATTTGGGTTCCCCCCTGCCCCCCTCCCTCTTTTATTTTGTGTTTCCAGAGAGAGCGCAGGCTGTAGTCAGTCATGTGGCTTTTCTTTTGTGTCATGATTGTCAGCACCTGAAGGAAAACCTTAAATTGCCAAGCACTGCTGTAAATTGGACAGGTTGCTGCATGAGCTGGTTGAGCATCACACCGTGTCTGTATTTCTCCATCTAAAAGCAAAAGGAATCAAGAACTGTGTTGAAATGAAAACTTTACATTTTTGGCTGCTATAAATTCTCCTTCCTCACTTCTGCACTCATAACAAAATGTTTTTAAAGATGGATGCTGTCCATGTCCAAACCATTCTGGGTCTCCCCAAAATGACCTCAACTCTTCCTTCAATTGTCTGTGAAGTGTGGCCAGCTCTCACATCAATCCCCCTCAAACCCGTGAAATCTGGGTGTTCCTTATGGCACTGTAACTCCTGTCAGCAATTTCTCTTGACACACTGGGGAGTTTCCCATGGTCTGTTCAGCTGGCTGAGGCTTACACCAGGCTCTCATCATCGGCTTGTGTGCCTTCGTGCAGACCGCTGAAATTGTCCACACGTCACATCATTTTTTTTCTGTCCTCTTTCTAGTCTCAATGTGCCAACCTTCTTCATCCCATGGTGGCTCTGAGCACCCTCCTCGCTGGCCAGGCATGATTTCAGCCCTTTTGAGTGACCCTTTCCCTTTGAGCCCTACTTGTCTGCCTGCGGCATCATTTTGCAAGTGCTGGGCATGGAAGTCCTTCTCCTGGAGACCAAATTGAGCTGAAGCATGGTTAGCTGTGAAAATTGGCAACTTTATTTCAAGAGCTAAGTCAGCTTCAGCACTGGTGTGGATTTAGAAGAGTGTGGGCAGGACAGAGTAGACCTTGGACACTGAGGCTGCCTTTGGATCAGCAAGCAGTGCCCCAGGAGGACATGGTTGTGGAACACTGCAGTTTGTACTGGATCTTGTTCATCCTGCTGCTTGAGCCTTTTTTTCACCTTAGGACTTGCCAAGAGCTCCTGCAGCTGAGTAAAGAATTCCACCAGCTTCTGGAGTGAAGATGGGCAGGAGCTGAACCTGCTTGATTGTATTAGTATTGGCCTTGGCCTCTGAAAGGAGGTTGAAGTGGTGAGAAAAGGACTCCATGTCTATGATGCTGGGAGGAGCCCTTACTGCTGGGTGCAGTCCCATCTGTACCAGGATCCAGTCATAAAATTGTTGACTGGAGGTGTGGACTCCAGGCTAGTTTGCTCTTACACAGCCTTTTCCCCCGCTGATCACTCCAACAAGCTAGAAGTATTCAGTGTTGTTGTCTTTGCACGTGAGAGGACCACTGCCGTGTCAGCCACAGCAGCACCCTCTGCCAGGCTTCATGTCCTTGCTGTCTATGAGTTATAGTGTTGTTCTGGGCCAACACCAGCAAGGGCAGTTGTGGCACCCAGTATATGTGACCAAAGACCTGCAATTTTAAGCTTTAGGCAGATAAGGATGCTCCTGCTCTCAGCCCCACGTGCCAATCTCCGTGGCTTTGGGAAGTCCTATGTCAGCCTCATCTCACTAGTCTGCCTTCTACAGCTGAATGATGTAACCTTGCTCCCATGCTGGAGTGCAGGGCAGTCACAGGAGAAAAGCAGGAGCCGTCCCCATGGATTGCAATTGCTGAGCAGAGCTTGGTCCCTGAAGGACAGAGAGCAGTGGCTTGAAGAAAGGCAGCCTCAAAACTCATGAGAGGTGCAGGAGCAACCTGGTCCCTGCTTTAAATTCTCTTTCCTCACCTCTGCATTCACAGCAAAACACTTTCAAACATAGCGTTTACTGCTTTGACACTAATCAGGCCAATGTTTCTGTACCTTGAAACTCCCAAACTTGCTTGATTATTAAATGTCATACCATGCCAGGGTCATATTTCACCCTTGCACTCTCAGCACCTATTTTTTATATATATATTATCCCAGCAAGCCCAGTACGGTGGAACAGGGCTTCCGTCAATGTTTCTGCTTCCGTCAGTGTTACCCAGACAGTGGATGAAGAAAAATCCATAGGCAGCAAAACAAACAAGGACAACGGTATGACTCAGTGTTACAGTACATTGACAACCTCTTCATCTCTCCCAGCTCCAATCTTCATCTTCGCATGGGTTATGGAGCTGGTTGCAGAAGGTTGTGTTGACTGAGGAACATTAATGAGTCAGGATGCTTTTTTGCTCCTGAATCTGTGATTGACTTTGTGGGCAGCCTTTGTGCTGTGTTCTCACTGTAAGCAAAATGGAAAGTGCTCATGTGTTTTGCAAGAATGCTGAGATGTAGCTAAAGTGTTTGGTGAACAGCTTGGGTGGGATTTCTGCCTGGTTGGAGCATTTTGCAATGTGAAAATAGAATAAAAAATGACCTAATCAGAAAATCTACTCAGCTTGTTTGGTTTGTGAGCTAAACTTTATACCTTTTCTGGAGCCCTCTTTTCCCAAAAGTGATCCTTGGGTTTTGCTCAAGGGAAGGGCCAGTTTCTGCCAAAATAACGCCATGGTTCTGGTGCCAAAGAAAAGAGGATTGTGCAGACAAGAGAACTTGAGAGACAAAGAAGTTGGCACCTACAGGACCTTGCCCATTCACTCTGGGAGCAGAGGACTGGCTAAACCTCACTGTCCACCAACCTCAGTGGAAGTCCTGAGAGCACAGGGAAAATGCAGTTGATGTGGCTGAAGGAACAAACAAGAATGGCTATCAGTACCTGCGTGTTTATTCACATGCCTCGGGGCTTATTTTCTGTGTTAATTATGTAATTTGTTGAAAACTGTAGACTTTACATAGAATCCTGTTTGTGTAAGTGGTTCTCTAGCATGAATAATTTGAATACAGAAGCACTGAATGGAAGGGGAAAAAATTATTACAAATTTTGTGATTGTAAGAATATCTAGGAGACTATAGCATGCCAGAGTGCTGTTAGAGCCATGTAAGACTGGGACTATTCAAATATATATATATATTTTTATTTTTTTATTTTTCATTTGTGATGTGTGGTGAAGGGAGCGAGGTCTAATGTTAGGAAAACTATATTTAATTTCTGCTGTGCATCATCAGACAGCTCCTAATTATATTGTCTGTTGTGGTAGAAAACAATTGAAACTAGAGTGGATTCAGCCTTTGTGAATTCAAAGACAAGGTCTTAATCCCCATCTCTGTGGCATACCTTCTGGAAGCATTGGCTTCCCATTCTGGACCTCAGGAGATGACTCAGTCCAGCCTCTTGTACAACGGGTGCAGCTGGACTGGATTGAGGTCCTGGATGGCTGAGAAGTCACACAGAGCTGATGGAAAGAGGGACCACCTGCTTAAGGAGCCTGTGGTGCTCCCACAACCAGCTCTCTCGTACTGGTCCTGCACACAGACATGTACAGGCTGAAGAACTGCCTTTGCTGGAGTACCGGTCAGAGAAAAACACTCAAATGCAGTCTTAATTGTTTTATATGTCTGTATTTTAATGTATATTTTTGGATGCTTTTGTTTACTCCCTCTATACAAACTGAGAAAAAACAGTTAAAGTTTTCCTCTGCAGACCTTGGTGGTCATGTAGGTGACAGTATGGCTATTATTTGAGTGGGTAGAAAGTGCTTCTTGTGCTGTTAGAAAACAGAGTGTTATTTCCTTTGGTGACAGAAATGTTTCAGAAGCTTCTATACACATTTTTTTTCCCTGTCTGTGCTTAAAAATGACCTTGTATTATTGCCAATCCTTGTATTATTGCCAATCCAAGACTGTCCTGTCATGTAACACATCATACATCTCTTGAAATGTTCCCTAATTTGTGTCTGTGCTGTTATCTTACACTCTCTGTGTGTAAACCATGTTTTCTTGACTAGCTTTATTATTTTCTTCTTATGTAATATGCATATGCCATTTATAAGTTTTCCCTGGGCCCATGTTCGCAGAGTAAGAGTCTTGAAAAGACAACCTTGGATGTTGACTTGGGACTTGGAGGGTCTGGGATGTGGAAACAAACCTGGTAAAAGGCTGTGATTGGTTGTGGGACGAGAGCAGCCGTGCGCTAAGCAGGTAGGCAAAGTGGGGTTTGTGAAGCCAGAATGCCACAGGGTCCTTCTCTGGCTTCATTCTAGCTGGCTTTGGTAAAAAAAACAAAACCCAAGCACAATGCTTGGCTGCTCATTTGAACACTAGTTTAACTGTATATGTTTGCGTGTGAGATATGAACTGCTGAGCTCTCCTGGCTCTGAAAAGGGAGTCCTGCTGCTCGAGAAGAAAGTTGCTATTTCCCAAAATCTCCTGGTGCATTTTTTACAATAGAACAAAGAAATAAGAAACATGTGGATAGAGCTATAGTATTAGAAAATCATAGAATTGCCTGGGTTGGAAAAGACCTTTCAAATCATCTGGTCCAGCTGTCAGCCTAACACTGAGAAAAGCCATCCCTAGAATATGTCTCTAAGATGTGTAGCTCTTCATCCCTCTGGGCAGTTCTCAGCCTTTTCTGAATTACGAGCTTTGCTAATAGTTGTGTTTAAGTCCTTAATTCTTTAACGTAAGTCCCTAATCCTCACTTTCCCATTTATCCAGGTGTGACCATTTTTACTCACAGGGGCAGCCCTGCTAGTGATGCCAGACACAGAACACTTGCATTTCTGTAAGAAAAATCATTGCAGAAAGAAGAATGCAAGTACAAGTAAACTTCCTTGGGAAAGCAGCATCAGCATAGGCAGTAAAGAAGTTATGGAAGTGGAACAATGCAGTAAACCTGACATTGACTGGATTTAAGGCTCTAATAACTTTCCCTTGCACATGAGTCTTGTATCTGTTGTTAACTTTAATGAGAGTTATGTGCCAAGCCTGCAAGGAGAAGCGGTCTTTAATTCATCTCACTGCCCAACTGTTTGATTAGAAAGTATTCCCATGTCTTTCTGTTGAAATTTGGGCTGATAGTATTGACACAAGCACAGCCCTAGCAATGAGGAATTCACCTCAGATCTGGGAGCTGCGGTGAGAAACGGTGCCCGGGTAGATCTGAGACGTGTGCTGACTAGTGCGTGACTAACGATCAGAAGCTCATTAGCTCCTGCCTGCTCCCAGATTGACTCTGGGTAAATGACTTTCTCTGGTTTTCTTTCCTTAATTTCGAAAAAGGAATATAATTTGCCCCTATCTCCTCAATAGAGCCATTGTGAAGATCAATTAGACTGTGTTTGTAGAACTCTCTAGGTGTGAGAAGTTTTATTTGCATGTTATTGTGAACTCCACTCCTTATTAACAAGATCAGCATTTCTCTGAACTTTGGTGTTAAACTTTGGCCTACAAATACTTTATGCGATTCCATAAAAACAAATACCAGGTGAACAGCTTCAACAAATATTTGCACTGGCTTAATGAGTATATTTATAGTAACAATCTTATAAATCCAGAATAATTGAAGAACAACCCACAAATCTGTCGCAGCCTGGAAAATCCTAATTTGTGACCACTTTCTGCCTTCATCTTCATAGCATTTTTAATTTGTTGCACTTCTTTTTCATGCTAATTTGCCCTGTGTGTTGCAAAAGCTCCTTCAGCCTGTTGGCAGCTCAGGAATGGGAGCAAACCTGTTGCTCCTTGGCAGCAGGTGAATGCCTTGTCCCATGAAGAGGGACAGATTCACGTTTCCCCGGCAGCCAGCAGTTTAGCCAGGACTGGCTGCAGAGCTTTTCTGGGGTAAATTCCTAACTTATTTTCAAACTTCTGAATAGCAATTTGGCTGCAGACTTTCTTTCTACTCCCAGCATCCTGAGGGTTTGCCTGTTGGGCTGCCTTCCCTCCAGAATTTGGTTTAAAGCTTGTATTTTTTAAGATTCAAAAAACTTGCAACCATGTAGGATAGACAACAAAGAGAACCAAATTACCAGTTTAAGGTGCTGATGTACTTGAGGAAGGTAGGATGTTATTCCTGGAGTCATTCTTAATTTCTATCATTGGTGTAAATATTTCGTACATTTTATGTAATATATGTTTGTAGTCAAAAATATTCACGGATATCAGTAGGGAAACATGACCTGTGTAGATTGCTGCTGTTGGCAATATAATGCACGTTCTGGACTGCTGTTAGGATTAATATATGGTATTTGTTAACAAAGATTCATCAGTCATTGGGAGGTCTGCTGTGGGTTGTTTTGGGCTTGTTTGGCTCTTTCACTAGCGAAACTTAAGAGCCTTATCATTTGGGATAACATTAAATTCCATTCTCTAAACTAACACTGTGATCTTTCAACTGAAATGACAGTTAGTTTGAGTTGAGTTGGTGATAGCTCTTTGGCAAAAAAACCTTTATTTTGTTTTTTCACTAATTACAAGGCTCTGAGATCTATGTGAAACATATTGAATTATACGTGCACTGTTGATCATGTTTTTCTTTTCCTGTACTTTTGCTGTATTCCTACTTAGAAAAATTAAGTAAATTATACATTGTCACTTCCTTCTGTAGATCTTACAAGAAATGTCTTCAGTCAATAGTGCAAATTTCACTTGCTCATCCTCTGGCTGGTAATGATGCCTATAAAGAACTATATGGGTGCCTGAAGTGTTTCTCTCAGCTTGGATAAAATGTTTTTGTGTATGTGGATGATAAGATTGGGGTTTTGCCTTGTTTTTCTTGTATGGAACTTTACTGAGGTGTTTGGCTTTAGCAACTGTCAAGAGGCAGGGAAATTCTGAGAGCATTTCTGTACTAGAGATTGGCACAAATGATAAATGTCATCATTTCTGAATGGTTTTGCTCTGTTGGTTTACATCAGAGTAAATAGTGGATGAGGATATGTCTTTATGAGGACCAATTCAACTGCTTGGCTTAATTTTTCATCAGGATACAGAAGAAACCCCTAGAATCACTGGACATGTCCTAGAACTGCTCCAGCACTCCCTCACTCTCTGGAGTCCCTTAGAACACTCAACCAGGAGCACCTGGGATGCCACTGGCAAGGTCTGGCACATGGCTTTCATGGCAGCCACGTAGGGTGTTGTGCTGCAGTTGACAGGCACTATCTGGAGATAAATCCTACTAAAGAAGCTGGTGATTTCCTGAGCTTTTCTTGGTCCAGTTGGTGTGCAGACTTCCAGTGTCCTTTTGGCTTTTCTATAGGTCGGTCTAAGAGATGGACTGGGGACATGTGCTTGTTTGGGAATGGCTCTGTGTGGGCTCCCACTGGGATCTTGGGCCATGTTGCAATTAGCTTCAAAGCTTTTCTTTTCCTAGATCTGTGTCTGGGGAGCAGCATGTTTCAGCTGACCATGGTCTCCCATTATAGTCTTCTAGAAGTAGATGCGCGAACCTGTGATGAGTAGCACAGATGGTGGAAGCAGAGGATGAGAAAAGACTGAGATTAAGCAGAATAATCCTACCTTTCAGCCCCTCAAGGGCAGAATTCAAAATTTACTTCGTATGCCTGACCTTCTCCACTGGAACAATACTGAAACTGAGAAAGGATGTAACCATGTTGAAATGTATGTATTTTAGTATCCTCTTGGGAGAAATTGTATCCTATGTGTAGAACTAGAGATCCTAAGAGATGAGGAACTGATATTCAGTGAGGACAAAACTTACAGACTTTGTATTTCATATGTGATGAAAGAAATAAGAAAATAAGAAACAAGAGGGAGCATACAAAGTGATAATGAGAAACACGAGCAAATGTGTTATTGGCAAAAATAGTGAGATAAATTGATAACAGTGTATCAGTTAATTAAATTAATTGAAAGGCTCTGTAAGGTTACATGGTTTAGTAAGTTGAAGTTCACCATAATCAAATGGAGCCAGTTTACATACCCGCTAATGGTTAAGGAAGTGGTGGCATCACTGATATGATAACTTCCTTTCATATCTAAATAAATAAATAAAGGATTACTGTATGAAGCTTCTTGGAGACAACTACTTTTTCCCTGTGGGAAGAAAACATGTGCATGCTAATGGATTAACCTAGAAGAGAAGGTATGTTTCCAAAGTGTCAATAGAATTTCTTAAATAGCTGAGAAAAATTAAAAAAA